>CM021107.1:365956178-366219999 GCA_007115665.2 Sequoiadendron giganteum | reverse complement strand
AAGTGCCACCTCTAGTTTGCGCCCATCAAGTAGAAGCTCTACATCTAAAATGCGCCCACCTTGAGGAAGTGCCTTGAAATTATTCTAAGGCATTGGAAATAAAAGTGGATGGGTGGAAATGCGCCCATGATGGAGGAGTAGGTAGAAAATGCCTAAGTTCAAAATAAAAGCTCACAGTAGCAAATGCGCCCACCCCATGGATGAGATCTGAAAAATATGCTAAGGCATTCAAAATGAAAATTGAGGCTATGAAGTGCGCCCATTTCCAGCTAGTGAAGAAAAATTTCTAAGGCACCAAAATCAAAGCTCCACCTATAAAATGCGCCCAACATTGTGAAGGGGGTTACATGAGAATTGGCTAAGGCGTGGAAATAAAAAAATATATACCAAGGGAAATACGCCAAGGAAGAAAATGTTAGAAATATTTTCTAAGTGAGATAAATATTTCACTGGAGAAAGTACGCCTTGATATGAATTGAAAATAATTTTCCAAAGGCATTCAAATGAAGTGGACACAGTGATGAAATTTTATTTCCAAGGCGAAAGCAACTGATATATTTTTTCCATGGGTCAAATAAAAAATTAGATGAACCCGTTTAAAATACACCCATGGGTCGGGAAATTTTAAAATTAATTTCCTAAGGGAAATTTTAATATTTTCAGAGGAAATTCGTTTTGCCTAGATTATTTTCCTGACGGAAGTTAAATCTCAGAAGATGAATTATTTCGAGCATGCAAGTGATTTAAAATCACCCGGAGTTGAATGTCTTAAAGAGAGAATTTAAAATGTCTAAGGCAAATTTTATGAAATCGAGGATTTAAATGACAGACATTTTAAAAGTTGGAAATAAATTTACAACTCCCACGAAATTTTTCGAGTTGAATTTATTTAAACACTGCGAGATTTTAAAATGGAATTTTAAATCAAGTCAAGTAATTTTTTTTTCTCACGAGTTGTTTAAATCGCCAAGAGTTAACTGGCAGACTAAGAGGAAGAATTCGAATTTTTACAAGGAAGGAATCATTATTAATGGCAACTACCATAATGACCGGCTGACGACTAGCCCACTACTGCGCTTGAATTAGAAGATTCCGAACGAAGAGAGTGGAAAATTGATGAAGGTGCTAAAAATAGCCCCAGCACTACTTAGCAGGATTCTCCGAGAAGAGTTATTTAAACAATCTCTTCTCTCATTTCTCCTCACATTGTTTCGAAGTTGAAGTTGCTGAAGAAGTTCTTGAGAAATTGAAATATTTTCGAAGTGGTTGAGGAGAGAAATTCTTTGAGAGTTTATTTTATTTCGGAGTGTTGAGTTGCTGAAAGTACGAAGTGCTGGAGAAATTTTCATTTGCCGAGACTCTTTCTTTCGAAAAGCTGAAAGTGTGTTGCTGCAATTTCGAAGTTGAAGGTTGAAGTTGTTTTCCGGAGTTGCTGGAAGGTTTATTTGTTGAAGTTGCACGAAAGTTGAAGCTTGCTGCAGATTTTACTTATTCAAGCTGCTAGAAGTTGAAAGTTGCTGAGGTTGACGAAGTCAAGACAAAGGATTTAATTCGCTTTGTGCTGAGAAAGTATCCACATTGCTGAAAGTTGGTAGTTGGCTGCAATTTTCTTTGCCAGTCGGAAGTGCAGTCGTTGAAAGCTTCTTTATAAGCTTGAAGTTTTTTATACAGTACGAGGTTTGGAGTTAGTAATTTATGCTGAGAGTTTTTATTTTAAAAAAGCTAACTCCACATTCGCAGCCGTCTCGGAGGTTACTTCATTTTATTTAAAAAAATCTGCAGCCTAGCTTATTGCTATTCTATTTTATTTTGCAGATGGCCGGAGCAAAGGATGTTCTTGAGGAACAAGGAGGCAAATAGGCAATTCGCTAAAGTGAGAAAGCAATGACAGCATCTTGGGGAGTCTCAATACATTAGAAATATATATTTACTAAGTTGGTCAGGAAGGAGATATGCGATAAGCTTGAAAAATTAGGCCTCATTCTTCTGCGACTCACGAGGTCACTTATGGATGACTTTTGAGAATCCGTTCTCTAGTATAATTTAGCATACCCAGGACGCCTTAGTGACATGGAGAAAATCTTACACCAGATACGGACAGACGGTAGCAGTCTTGGAGTTCCAGCTCAACCATATTCCACCGATCTCTACACAGGAGGTTGAAGCAGTATTGGCCCGGTTGATCGAGTTTGCTATCCGGGAGAAGGCCAGTGGGAACGCTCTCATAGATGAGGATCTTCTTGATGGTGGTAGTGGGCATTAATTGCTCATTATGATTCTTGCAGGGGAGTGGAGAATATTCTGTGCATTCATTGCCCACTCCTCTTTGTGGCGGTTTTTAGGGCAGAAACCCTAATCAGGGCATAGGTGGCTCGATCTGAGCCCTTCATTGTAATTCGATCTAAACCGTCCGTTGAATTGGACTTATTATAAAAGGGGCATCCCCCCTCATTTGTAAATAATTAGATAGAGATTAGAATTGGAATTGGATCAGAGCTAGAGAGTAGAAGGCATATAGCATTTAGCTTAGAAGTTAGCTTTAGATTGAGGAGGGAAGAAAACTTTTCATGAAGGGTTGTAAAAATTGGCAAACACTTTCATATACAAAGAGTTTCATTGCTTGGTGATTCTTCTTTGTTATGAGTAATATGAAGACCATTAGGTCTTTCCAATTCAAGGTGAATAAACAAATAGATTTTTCTTCCTTTAAGTAATTAATTGTGGAGTGTGGTGTTGTGATTTGAGCACATCTTCTTGCATCCATACCACTAGCAGGCTTACTGATGGTAAGTTCGCCTTGCGTGGTCAACTGGAGTATTAGAACTTAACTTCGATTGTGGCTCATATGTTTGTATGCGTCGTAGTGATGGTATGAACATGTTGTGTCATAGTTTGAACACCTTTCTCATCCTTTGAAGATTGCACCAACTTTGTCGGAGTTGTTCAAAAGGAGACAAAGCAAAGTTTGGTTTGAAGATTGTTTAAGTCGATCCTCGTCCTCCATCCTTTAGAAGTAGATTTGTAGAATCCCTATCCCTATCCCCTTTAAATTCTGCATTTTCCGAGTCAGTCTAGATACCAGAACAATATTGCCAAATCATTCATGTCCTAATTGCTTCACAGAGTCGAACAACTACGTAAGTCCCCTTGAAATAACCAGCAAAACACATCAACCAACTGAGTCTATTCGTGATAAAAGGAACCTTGGAGTTGAACGCATGAACTTTCACGCAATCTTAGCATGCGGAATACTTTGATCAAGAGGGAATAGAGTGACCGTTGGACACTTTATTCTATGCTGGCGTTGTCATAAAAAGCACGTCAACAAGAACCTACTCCTCCCACCAAGAATAGTCAAAAGAATCCGTTGTCTTGAATCTTACCATCCATCAACTCACATCCACAAGTGTTCTTGGAATACTTAACTAGGAGATGATCCTTCCAATTAGTTGAAATCTCTGTCAAGGAGCAAATAGCAGGTTTCCTAAAAAGTGCATATGCAACAATATTCTTCTTTCCCTTCACATATTCTATATCAAAATCATATGCGTGTATTTTACTCACCCACTTTTGTTGTCTCTCATTCAAATCCTTTTGCTCCAAGAAGTATTTCAAGCTGTTGTGATTTGTTCTTACAACAAATTTTCCACCTACCAAGTACTGTTTGAATGTTGCCAATGCATGCATGATGGAAAGCATCTCCTTACTGCAGAGGGAATATTATCTCTCCACATCTCGGAGTTTTCTGCTCTCATATGCAATGGGATGTCTATTCTGCATAAGTACAACCCTAATCCCTTCTCTCGATGCATCACACTCTAAGGTAAAAGGCTGAGAGAAGTTTGGTAGAGCTAGAATAGGACAACTAATCATTACCTCCTTAAGTCTATCAAAAGTGCACTGAGCCTCATCTGTCCATCTGAAAGCCCCTTTCTTTGTAAGATTTATAAGAGGAGTATCAAACTGTGAGAAACTTAACAAACCTCCTGTAGTAGTTGCATAGACCATAGAAACCCCTCATCTTAGTTAGTGTCTTTGGAGGGGGCCAATCTAGAATAGCCTGAATCTTCTCGTGATGAATTTGGACTCCATATGCACCAATCACATGCCCCAAATAAAGAATCTTTGTTAATCCAAACACACACTTAGAAGCATTGGAAAAAAGGGATTGTGCCTCCATGATACCCAACACCTCATCAAGATGCTTGATGTGATCCTCTCATGTCTTACTGTAAATGAGAATATCATCAGAGAACACCAAGAGGTATTTCCGCAATTGCATGTTGAAGATATGGTTCATACAAGACTAGAAGGTGGCAAGAGCATCAATCAGCCCAAAGGGCATGACCAGGAACTCGTAGTGCCCACAGTGACACCTAGATGTTGTCTTGTGGATATCCTACTCCCTCACTCTAATCTAGTGGTATCCCAATCTAAGCTCAATTTTAGAAAAATTCATTTCACCATATAATTCATCCAACAACTCATCAATCTTGCTAGTAGGATACTTGTTTTTTAATTGTCTTTTTGTTTAGTGCACGGTAGTCAATGCACATTTGCATGGTCCCATCCTTCTTCTTCACTAGAACAATTGAAGAAGCAAAGGCACTCAAGCTAGGATGAATGTGACCCATATCTAGTAGCTCCCTAATTGTTTTTTGTATCTCCTCTTTGAACCTCTTTGGATGTCGATATGGAGTGGTAATTACGGGCTTAGAGCCCCCCTCTAACTCGATAATGCTCAAAACCCCTGTTTGGCGGTCTTCTTGGAGGAATCTTATTGAAAACCAAACTATGCTTGTCCAACACAAACTGATTATCCACATGATGCTGTCCACCATTCTCAGTACAGGCCTTAGATGGAATCAAGCATTGCGCTGCCCATGTAAAATCTCCAAGTCTAAATATGCTCTCCATTCTCTTTCTGATACGATCTGGGTGTGCCATTGGACATACCTCTTAGGACCACCTTTTTACCATTTGCTCTAAACTTCAAATCCATAGTCTAAAAATTTTGTATTTTCCCGAGTGAAGCAACTGGACACCCAAAATGGCATTAGTATCCCCAAGATCAACCACATAAAAATCATCTATAGTAGTATAATTGCCTAGAGCAATATTCAACTGTGGAACCTGTTTGGTTCAAGACATGTTGTAGCCATCTACCACCACAATATCAAAGCCTTCAAAGTCCTTTGCTTGGATACCTCTCTTTGCCACCAAGGCTGAGTGAATAAAGTTGTGAGTATCCCCATTATTAATCAAAATTGTAACTCGCTGCCCTTGAAGAACTCCACCAAATCTAAAAGTGTTATATCTAGGAGTGCCAGAATGTGTAGCTATAGTTCCACCTTTCACCCCTTTGGATGCATGCTCATCCTCCTCCACATGCTCACCATCTAAATCACTCTGTTCACAGCCATTACCTCCTCCTACTTTTTTTTTCTCTTCTCCATTTGAAACTACCTCGATGTAATGAACCTTTCTTTTTCCTAAGCACCAGTGACAGGGTTGCCAAGGATCTTTGCAGCTGAAACATAACTTTTTTCTGCGAAGTTCATTCCAAACCTCATCATCCATTGTGTTCTTTTTTGGTCACTCCTTTTGAGAAAGTTTCTTATCTTTTTTTTTGAAATGGCTTAGGTGAAACTTGTTTCTAGGGGCTGAATTCTACTTGTTTCTAGCCCTTTCTATGGAATCCTGCAAGGTATTAGGATTGAATGCTTAGATCCAACCTCGAAGCGGTTCTGACAATCCATCCATGAACAGGAGAATCAATCTATGCTGCAGCACATCTGTGACTATAATTGATAAATTTCAGAACTTTGATATATAAGAGACAATTGAACCAACCTACTTCAACTGGGCCAACTCTTTGAAGTGGATTTTCAAATCCTTCCTGTCAATGGTCAATCAACCTTTGTGTAAAATCTGCATAGGAAGTGATATTGTCATGCCCTAAGGTCACTAATCCATGTTACCACCACTCGTGTGCTTCGCCATCTAGATGTAGTGTGGCATGCTTTATTGCTTCCACTTTTTTCATAGGATTAAGCTGAAAGTAAGTGTCTAACTTTTGCACCCAAGCACGACCAGTACACTTGCTTGAGCCATCATAATTGGGGATGGTAACCTTGCACACCTTATGCTGCAAATCTTTGTTGTACCCTTGTCCTCTTTCTCCTCTAGGTTTGTTTCTATATTTAATATTACAAAAATCTGCCAAAGACATAGAAGAATGAAACTCATCACCCAAATATTGGTACTACCGCAAGTAATCACCCCATCCTTCACCAACAACTTGCTGTCCTGCTTGCTCTCTAGGTGGTGCCTCGAATAATTTAGGCATTTGAGGCCTAGGAGTAGTTCTACTTGGTGCCTTGGAAGCATTTATAGGAGCGTAGGTGTTACTTCCTTCACCTTGATTGCCTTTGTGTCCATTATTACCATTATTGTTGCCATTGTTCTCATTATCGCCTTGAGTTCTGTGTTGTACCCAAAATTAAATTTTTGCTTCAATAAGGCATTTTGTTAAAATAGTCTAAATCTTGTAAAATTGACGTCAAAAGTCAATTTTAGGTCAAACAAAGCATGGGCTTTTTGTGGGTTTATTGTCCAGAAGATACTGGCAAATTTTGAAATTTTTGAAAATTAGGGTTTCCAAACCCCTATTTTTAGGAAAAATCCTAAAAAAATAGAATCTTTTCAGAATTGATTGAAAATAATTTTGATTGGCTTATTTCACTTCACAATCACATTGGTCAAGTCAGAATCAAGAAAAAGTTAGTTTAGCTCTAGTGTGTCTATTTCACTTTTTCAGGAGAAAAGTTAGGACCTCTGAGGTCAACAATGGCAGATTGTGAGATACTAGGTGTCAAAATCTATGCCTCACACACTCCAATGAAGATTCTATGGCGAAAGATGCTCAAGATGATGCTTCACGACGGGGGGGATTTTCAAAAGTTGAAAATGTTAGAAAATTTTATACGTTTGGAGCATAAAAGCGCCCCTATTGGCCAGGGGCGCCCAAAGTTTCAAAGGCACAGATCAACTTTTCAGGGTTTGTCACTTCCAAGAAGTCTTCTCCAAAATTCTTCCAGCTTCGCGATGAACTTGCCAGCTAGTCCAGGAGATCGATCTAACGCTTGAATTTTAAGATCAAATGAGCAATGGAGAAAGATAAAGGGAAATGAAGTTTGTCAAAATTTAACTAACACTGATGGGGAAAAACGACCCCTGTTGCCCAGGGGCTCCCAAACTTTTGAGTCACCAAATGCAACTTTTTGACCAAATGAAATCTAAGATGTTTGTCTCAGACTTCATCAGGCTTCGCAACTAGTTCGTTAGCAGATTAATTAGAGTTGCCAAACTGTCGGAATCAGGAGTCAAACAAAAGTATTAGTCAAAGTTAAAATGTGAGTTCAGAGCACAAAAGCATCCCTGCTAGCCAGGGGCGCCTAGGGTTTTGTGCCCTCAAATGCAATTGCTAGGGTTTGCTCAAATATTCATCCTATTCAGATTCTTCAAGCTTGCCATTGCATATCTCAACCTGATCAGAGGAATTGTGAGTAGCCGATAGCTGTAGATTCAATGAAGAATGAAGCAAGTTGTAAAAATGGTTGTCTGGCAATAAAAGCGCCCTTGCTAGCTAGGGGCACCCAAGATTTTAACATGCCAGATGCAGTTTTTAGGGTTTATGCCCTCTAGAAGATGATGTCTAGAATTCTTCCAGCTCTGCAATGAACCTGTCAGCCAACTCAGGAGATTTGTTGTGCTAGGAGATGTAGACTGAATGAGGTGAAAATCATCGAATAATGACCAACTCAGGAGTCAAAAGGCCCCCTGTTGGTCAAGCCTTCCTTGAATTTGAGAGGCCAAATGCAGTTGTTAACATTTGCAAAACCATTTATCTTCTCCAGAATTGTACTAGTTTTCTAGTGGATCATCAAGCAAATCCATCTGATTTGTTAAACATCGGCAAACGACGACAAAGGCAGTAGATGCTGAAGGTCAACAAACATCCAAAATGGCAGTTTGTTACGGAAAAAGCGACCCTTGTAGCCCAGGGGCGCCCAAGAATAAGAGCCATCAGTTGTCACTTTTTTGCATTGACCATCTCCTCTGATTTAGCCCAGCTTCGCGATGGATCTTGCAGCCAGTTCACGAGACATACCAAATGACAGTAGTTGTTGATCATTCGAGCACGTAAAATGGAGGATGAATTAATGAACATCAAGGCAAAAGCACCCCTACTGGCCAAGGGTGCCCATCATTTTGAGCGATCAAATGTGGTTTTCAGAAGCTGTCTTTTCCAAGGCATCTTCTTAGCATCCTTTCAGCTTCGCAATGAATCCAGTTGCAGGCTCACGGGACCTGTCAAGTGATCGCAAATGAGGATCAAGCGTAAAACGCCAGAGATAAAGGCAAGTTGAAAAGCATTCAAAAAGTGGCTAAGTTTGGTGAAAAAGACACCCTTTTGGGAAAAGGTGCCCTAGATTTCCAGGTATTAGATTCAGTTTTTAGGATTTTCAGCTCCCAAAAAATCTCTTCAGAGATGATCCAGTTTCGCGATGAATCTGTTAGGACAGTTCCAGGATCAACCACGAAACGAGAATTTAGGGTCAAGCTAAGGCAGTTAGTCACTGGAAATGATGAAATTTTTCAAAAAAAAATTCTAACTCCCAACTTGCAACGCCTAAACATAGAGGTGGGCCCAAATTGACTTCAGTTAACAATTTTTGGAGAATATCTTCTTGCATGAGCATCCCAAATCAGGTGGAGAACTTTAGTTAACGAAACTTCACTGAAATTGACTGCTCAATCAAGGTAGCCGCCCTAACTGACACTCTCACATCCACAAATTGATATGTATCAAGGCTAGTTGTCCCATCTTCATTATTTCATGCAGGCTGAAGAAAAAATAGAGCTATTTTCTCTCCAACGCCTTTTGGAGCGATCTATGAAGGCCATTTTTAGTGTTCTTCGCAGTTCCAGGTCTTGATTGCTTAGAGGGATAACTTTCTAGGTTCCATCTTTTCAACACATGCTTGTCAGACTTCATCAGATTGGATTCTAGGCATAGGAGTCATTTTACAGAGGCAGAATATTACTTCTATCTTCGCCCCCTCACATTTCTTTTCTCCTCATCTTATTTTTTTCTCCTGCATGTCCAAGTAAATGACAGTTTTTCAAAAATCTGGTCATCTTTGTTCACTTAGCATAGCATTGGCAACAAAACTCACGTGCTAGAATTTTGCGGGAAAATTGCCCTGCTGCCCCCTATTTTTAGGGTTTCCGAAAAAAGTCGACATTTCAAAAAATGGAGAAACTAGGTTTGATCAGCATATTGGTGGCTAAAAACCATATGCCAGATTTTTTTGGGAAAAATAGTCCTGGCATCCCTTGCGGCTTCTGTTTCTGAAAAGTCATTGCATGTCAAAGTAAAAGTCAGTTTTTCAAATTTTTGATGATTTGGGTCGGCTTAGAAATACATTCTCTACAAAACCCATATCTCGGAAAAAATTTCGTGAAAATTGCCCCTCAATAGGCTATTTTTAGCCTCACCGGAAATGTTGCCAGAACATATCCGTGTTTACAGTCAACGGTCTAGTTTTTCAGTATGCAATTAACTCTAATTGGATTCAGGACCAATCGATCTTGATTCACAATTTCATCAGAATAGCTGATACGAACTTGCATAAGTGCAACCAGAGGTTAACTTGAACGCTTTCGAAGGCATAGACCAAAGCACGCTTCAGAGAAATCAAGCAACGAGAAGAAATGGAGGTCATTACTCTAGTTACAGAACCGCCAAAGTTACCAATCAATGAACTACCAGTTGAAGTGTGTAGATATTTCCAGGGTTGCTCAAGTTGCTGACAAGCAGTAAACTGACAGTTGAGGCATGTGACGACCTTCGGATGATGAGGCAGTTAACAATTTCCTGGAGGATATGATTGCTCAAGTTGGCTTGGAGTAAACACTTAGTTAGATCCCACGATTTTCCCAAGGATAGAGTCAAAGGCAACAATCGAATCAACACCACTCTTGAGTTCAGATTACTGATTTCATGCATGTTTATCTCTTCTTCGAGAAGATCTTTTGGTGGAGGTGGAACTTTCAATTAGGCTTCAGTTAACTAATGTTGGTTATCAGTTAACTCTCATATCAATAAAGACTTGCATATTGGCAAGTCCAATTAGTTTAGTTTAGAATCAGTTAACTAAGGTATTTTTTCTAGTTAATTGTTAAGTTGCATGTTAACTCTTGCATGCTGGCAAGACTGATGTTAACTTAGGGATATTTTAGGGCTCCCTACTCCTTTGAGATTCTATAAATGAGAGCACCCTGCTCAATGTATTTTAGCTTTTGCTCGTAATAACAAATTGTTGTGCCACCTTGCTTGCAATATTGCTATTCTGTATTGGTTCACTTTGTGTATGAATAAGATTGTATGCTTACTTCGTGGCTGAAAATCCTTGTTCAGTTTATTGTTTAATATAAAGCTGGTTTGATCGTCTATTGTGTGTTTGTTTCATCATGCAATTTTCTGTCCCAGATGTACTAGTGTTGTTTTAATAATCTTTCTTTCAATCTACACCTCATATAGAGTGCTTCACCTTCTTGGGAATTTAGAGATAAGGATTATCGTTTAATGTTGTTTCTAGTAATCTAGTAATGACGTGGTTCTACGTAATTTTTTTTTTTTAAAACTACAACTTAAAGCATAGATAACATGCATATAAGAAAGTATTTAAACATCTCTTTCCTTTTCATTAACAATAAATAAGATTCATGCTAACTAATAAAATGAAATCTTTTTCCTTTCATTTAAACAAGACAACATATTTCAAATAACGAAACTTTTCCTTTTCAAATGAACATCAGAGAAAATATACATACGTGCACATACATAGCTCGATTGAGCTTTTGAACTAATAGTGGTAAGAAGGTCCAGGAATCCGCCTTTCAAATCTCGGTGCCTCAGTAGCCTGGTAAGGAGGAGAAACATCACTCGGGCGCTTTTCCGCCAACAACGGACTTATAATGCGGTCCTCCACACATCTATCATTCGATAGATGGCCCTCCCTTCTACGAAGAGATTGGTTGGGTAACGAATACTGTAAACCGATTGAGTATAGTAGTGTGTCCTACATAACTAGAACTTGTACAACCGGTAAACTCTCGATTTAGTATGCAATACGGGATTACGGTGGTCATGACAGCGTATTCATCACTCAATCAAGAGGACGTTCATTTACACTACTTTGGCCAAAGTGTTTAATCAATATCTCTACTGAGGGTCAATTGCCACATACACTATTCAGGGTTGATTTGACTTAGGGCTATCTTACACTACGCGTAGGTCTTTTGTCTTATCGTGGTAATCCGTACCAAGACATCCTACATCAATTTAACCTACTGGGATGAATTTGCATCACAAGTACTACCAATACTTTCTCCTACACAGGAATGAACATTTCCTAGGAGTGTATTTAGCTTACTAAGTTAATCTAATAACTTAGTTGAGCTATAATATACTTGAATCACGCTCTCATCACAGTCCTAGTAGTAATATCTAAGGTATGAGTACTCTCCTTTATACAAAGATCAGTAAAGCAAATAGTAACTAGATGCATTATCTATCTTTGAAATGGAATACTACTTTTTAATACAAACATGCATTACTTATACCTTATATACTTTATGTAACTTTTAGACATTCAAAATGCAAGCTTCATACAATAGCATCATGTTATATTTGCATAACTGTCTTTCACAGATAGAGGTTATAAAAAGCAGAATAATACTTTTATTGATCTAGCATGAAGAAGATGAAATGAAATTAAAGTAATCATGCTTGGATTCTGCTTCCACTGGTGGTGATGGACTTTTCCTGCAGTAACTCAGTTTGCAGAGTTCCTCTGTTCTGTCTTACAGTAAAACACTCTCTTTCCAGAATTGTTCTCACACAACAATGGCCACTCACAGATTATGGCTTCTCACAACAATGGCTTACTTCAGCAATTCTCTTCTCACAGCAATGGCTTTATACAGCAAATTACTTCTCTCAGCAATGGCTTTATACAAGAAATTACTTCTCATAGCAATGGCATGAGATTGATCAAGATTCAGAATGAATGCGATGATAATGAGCATGGATTATAGTAATTCGTATGGAAGAGTGTGAATTGGTAATGATTCGCAGCAGTTGAAAGCCTTTATATAGACCTATGAAATGCAACGCATTTCCTCACGGGAATGCATGTAAACTGACAACACACTTAGCCAGACTTATTCAAAGGCACTTGGCGGGTTTCCAAACCCTCACTCAGCAATTTTGGTAGTGATTCGACTTGCATTTTAGACAGAAAAGCCAGAATTTTTCAACTGTTCAACAAAATTCGCCACTTATAGGTAATTCCCAAAATTTGGCTCTAGCAAGAAGGTGATTCATCTTGCTGGAAAAAGTCTTGGTTTATTTAGCAACAACTATAACCTCTTGGGCTGCGTCGCACCTGTTTTTAAGCATGGTGGATTATTTCTCCCAGGTGAAGCGCTCTTCCACAGTTGCATGGTTCAGCTTCGTCCGCCATTTCCATTTCACGGGAAAAATTTTAAATATTTTCAAAACTGACTTTATTAAGTCAATAGTTATGCATCGCATATTTCTTTTTAAACATTAGAGTAGCCTTTACTTATTTTCGAATTTATTCCATGATGAAAATAGGTGAAGTCGATTTCCATTATACTTGGCAAACATTCGATTTCCAAATATATGATGAGAAATGAATAAACAATGATCTCCATTTATAAAATAATATATATATATAAATTTATTAATATTATATTTATTTATATACGTATTGAAGTAATAAATAATTATATATATATATATATATATATATATATTTATGTTTATTATTTTTAGTTTAATATGTATATTTATTATATAATATTAATACGTATATATATATTTACATGTACACATATATATATATATATATGCATATATAACTCTTGCAAAACATATCGTAAGCCAGTTTGTTATTTCCGATATGTCTATATATGTATTTATATGTCTATATATGCATATATGTTTATACATATATACATATACGTGTCGATGTAAATCAATAGGCAATAATAATATAATTTATTAATATCCCGTATGTAATAGGTGGTGTATATACATATACATACATATAAATATGTCCATATATATTTCGATATACATGCATGTGTATGTATACCATATTGATGCAACTGTGCGAGCATATCCATTTGCCAATCACACACTTGTATCGATATGTATATACATATGGATGCTTGTATATAATATATGTGTATATATATATCCCTTGCTTATTTACTTTCATTCAAATACAATCCATTGAAATGAACTAAATACCATGAGATAGTTAACAGACAAACATCACTTACAAAAGGTACAAAAGAAGACACGACTCCTAATGCCAGTCTATGACTATGGATGACTTATCTAACTCAACTGACTCAGTTACTCACTCTAAGGTGAAGTGTGTGTATACTCAGATAGTTCACATTACCGGTTAACCGACCAAGCCCCTCTCCCAAGTGATATTTCCCCTCCGCCTAGAGGAATGGTACCTATACCTGCATCCACTGACATACGTCCACGAAATTCAAATGCTCACAACATAACAGTATAGATAAAACATTTCACAAGTTAGAATATTAACGATTCTATAACTTAATATGCATTATTTCATCAAGAATAACATCCATTGAAATACATTAAAATGAGACAATCATTAAACGTAACAATACTCAGATTTGACAACAAGGTACACATTTTATTCAAACATTGAGTTCACATTACAATCTTTCGGCCCTATGCATACTATTACGTAGTAGCTTACAATTTGGGGTGTAACAAATCTTCTTTTCAGCCTACACCTCGGATAGAGTGTTCCACCTCCTTGGGAATCCTAAGAACTAGCTTTCTATTTCATGTTTGTTTCCAATATCCTTTATTTCATCTTACACCTCGGATAGAGTGTTTCACCTCCTTGGAAATCCTGAGATAGAGTTTATTGTCAACCATTCCCATTTGCTCCTAACTCCTTTTCCTCTGATTTTACTTAAGGAGATAGGATAGTTTTAGTGTTAGCCTAGTTGTAGTTAAGATCTGCAGAAACCAGAGAAAACCTTAGCTGCAATGTATTTTGTTTTATAACCTCGTGCCTCTACTAGCTGAGTCAAAAAGATAGGAACTTAGATTACTTTACTTTTTACGCATATCAGCAAAGAGGGAGCTTCCCCTCCTAATTTAAGGAACAGTTAATTCTATGCATAGCTGTCCATTTCCAATACGCACTCTAGAGGTGCGAATTGAAACGCCAACATTCTGTTATTCATTGTTGGCATCATTTGGGTCATAAGTTGAACTAATTGCTGCTGTCCTCTAGCCAAATTATTTAATATATCTATGGTACTAGTATTCTGTTGTTCCTGTCTATCGCCCATATCTCCTTCTTCAGTGTCTAAACTAAGGAAATTTTGTCTTCGCCTATAAGTAATATATTCCTTTTCCTCCAGATTCATAAATTAATTTCAGTCATCAAATAACCCTCCAGGTTGGCAAAATGTGAGGCTTTGATACCACTATAAAAACCCGAGCCAGTTCTATACAAAATTCTTGGAAATTTTCACAGTTTCATTGTTCAGGAATTTTGTTAAATAGTTTGCAAGTGTCTAAGTTGAATTTATTTTTCTTTCTATTTCCACATTGATAATGTTTGGATAACTTCACACAATAAACCACCACAAAAATATAGTTCCAGATTTCAAATTAGATAACAAACTCACTTACAAACATAGATCATTGTATGTCACATAACATGTATAAGCAATTTACAGTTTCTGGTTCAGAGGGTACAACAAAAATATTCCTATGTATATCAAATTACACACATAGTAATATTTAGTTCATGACCTATTATCACCTCCAACAACTACAATGAAATTTTACAATACAAATTTTACACGCTCAGAAGATTGTACGACATGCATAAATTTGGTACAACACCCTTTAAGCAAGGTATGACTTCTATAATGAATATGCCGACTACTTCAAATCTTAGATGCGCCTCCTTGTTTGACTTGACCACAACCTTTGACGCCTTTATGAGGTGGCACTAAATGTTTGACTCCCAAAAGAAATTGCAATTCTGAGCTTTTGGACTATAGCACCCTACATGAGCTTAGTATGACTTCAAAGCCACAACTTGTCCTTATGAGCTTCTTTAACTATTTAGATCCATGTCGTCCTCAAATGCCTTTGTAAAATGACTTCAATAATCCATCGTCTCATTTAGCTAATTTAATTGTACGAAATTCCCTTTTCCTTAGTACGACAGGTTTAGAATATTGAGCCATACAACTTCACAAACATGGTATGGTTGAGTACCCATGAAATATTAATTGCAGCAATCTTATATAGATATCTCTAAAATATAATATAGATACCTTTGCAAATAATCTCAATATAAATACCCCATAAATTTGCCTTGGAACAAGACTTTGCAAATTTTGAAAATCTCCAATTGCTGAAACCAAATGCAAAATTTGTGACTCCGCCTATAACCAACTAGGGTAGGTCTTCTACTACTAAAACTGATTTCCCTTGGGTTTTCGTCTTAGGGTTTTTTGCCTCAAGAAGCTCTCAAAATCCACAATAGAAAATTAATCAAGCATATCCAAAATGAGCTCCAAAATCTTCTTTTATTAAACCCAAGGAACTTTCCTGAAGGCCTTTTCAAATTCCCGCCTTGAAAAATTCATTAAGCTCAAATAATAAAGTGACCCTTTTGATACTTATTATAATTCACTTTAGTCACTTTAGTAAACTAATTAAAATAAGTTATCCATAAAATGTTACTTTGTTGGACAACTTAAAATAATTAATTTAATTTATTCCCTTATTGCTTGACTTTAGCCTATGGGAATAAAAAAGCCTATGTGATCATCTTCGACTACTCCTCAGAAGGGGACATTACACAGATGGTTTGACTTTGGCCATTGAGTTTGAATTCTTCCTGTTCATAAACTGCTATGAATTATATTTTATTATGTTGAACACTTTTGGAGATTAAGAAGGGGGGGTGAATCAGTCTTACCAAAACTTAATCCCATCCAAAACTTAACTCTTTCACCACAAGACAACTCTCTTTACCAGATCAAGAAACCTTTAAGCAAAATAGTAACAAAGAATGATATAGTAGTTTGAATCTTTAGCAACTTCAACAGTTCTTGAACAATGAAAGATATAGCAATTCTACTTCTAACCAGATTAGTAGCAATGAGAAAAGAGATAACACACATGCACAAGGAGAACACCATATTTACGCGGAAAGCCCAATGAGGGAAAAACCACAGTGAGAGTTAACTCACAATATAAGGCTCACTGCCAAAAAGACTTGCAAGAAGGTCACTTCCCTAGTGCAAGATACAAAGGACTTGTTGAACTAAAGACAACACAACTTTAGGAGCAAGATATAGGGATCTGATAAGATTCACTATCTCAAAGTAGGATACAATATGATTTAGAGAGAATTACAATGATTGCCAACACAACACTCTGTTGATTGAGGCATTATAGCACAATTGATTTTTCCTTTCACACACTTTAGCTCTATGACTACTAGATATTCAATACAATTTGCACACACATTTCTTCTCACTTGTACACTTCTCCACCTGTTGCATCCAAAATGATCTTGCATTTATATCCACCACAACACTTCAAAAATTCAATGCCAAGAAGAGGATAAGACAATCAATTTAACTAGCTGGCCACCAAAACATAATGTAGTCCTATCCTGAGGACAAAGAGTACCAAAAACAATCTTAACACTTCCAATGTGATCCAAAATCATTTACACGCAAGTGCACATCAACCTAAGTGAGCATCAAGGAAATGTGTGGATGAAACATTGAAGCACATAACTAGTCAGCCCATAAACATACTTTTATTGAATTAACATGATGCAGTCCTGTTGTGACCTTTTCACACATCGCCCCATTCACAATGGGGACCCCCTAATTTTTGCTCCTTTCTAGTCTTTTGACTTTGTTTTGCGTCTCTCTCTCTCTCTTTGATCTTTCTGTCCTTTCGGGGATGTACCTATCATTTGACCTAGGTTGAAATTTGGGCTAAGTCTATGAAATTAGGGTTTTTATCCTTCAGGCTTGTTTGAGGTCAAATGGAATTATCAAAGTGAAATCTGAGCTTAATACTGCAATCAGAAGGCTTTCAGTAGATTCCCACTGAATTTTCACTAAGTTCTAACAACTTAATATTTTTAGTAAGTGCTCAATCTGGGACCTTTTTATCAGGATTTTGGAATTCCAACTGTTCCACCACATTTAGGGTACTTTTAGATACTCACATGGAAAATTTGAGCATAATTGGACAACTTGCTATTTTTAGCAGTTCAGGCTTCAAGAGCCATTTTCAGGGTGCATGTGTATGTTTTTTCAATGCATGTCTAGAGAATGTTTTTGGGTTTTTCAAGACCTTCGCGGTGATATAACATGCAATTCGGGATGATGACTTTTAGCAGTTCATCTTTCAAAGGCTATTTTTTGGGTTTGCATGCAGAGTTTTTCAGTGCATGTCTGGATATTCCTTATGGGTTTTCCGAGAGCTTCGCAACGGTATGACATGCAAGCAGAGGAGATCATGTTTCAGGGACTTACTATTTTTAGCCAGTGCCCGCATGTTGACCGGTTTTCTGGGTCTTTTGAGATCCCTCGGGCAATGTGACATGCAAACTCACTGGGCGATGGATTGATCACTTTTCAGACACTTACTATTTTTAGCAGGCACACTCCAGCAGCCACCCGACACTTCAGTATCATGAGCAGAGCAACAGGCGACATAAATCAATTCAAACAAAGGTCATTTGAGCCACATGCAAGTCAGATTAGGGTTTCCAGCTTCGATGCCTAAAAAGAGGGGTAAAAAGCCATAATTTTGAAAAACGAAGGTATCCCACTGCGATCAGCATCCTTCAAGCAATCTACTGGTAAAATTCGGGTGCAATCTGAGCACTTACTATTTATAGTAAGTCGTCTCCAGAACAGGGCTATAAATAGCAGGTCAGCACGAGGGGCAGGTGTGAACAGGGTCACCAAGCGATGAGGACCACGTGGTGAAAAATTCAAGTCAAACGGAGCTGCTGAAGACAAGCAATTTTAGGGCTTGCTAAAAATAGCAAGCGGGCTAAAAATAGAAAATGAGCTTGGGCAACAGGTATAAACAAGGTAGCGAGGTCACGAGAAACATATCACGCCAGCTCTAGGTTCAGAACAAGTGAAAAGCCACGAAGAGTCACACTTCTCCAAAATTTGCTAAAAATAGAATGGCAAGAGGTAGCTGGGGTGTTGAAGATTTTCAAGTTGAAACTAGCATGAGAAGGTGGTAAATGCGCCCTAAGAGTAGCAGGTCATGGAAAATCTTTCAAGTCATCAAAATTTCCTGAGGATCCTGTTGACGTGTGTTTTGTGACAACACCAATACAGAATTAAATGTCCAATGGTCAATCTATTCTCTCTTGATCAAAGTTTTTCACATGCTAAGATTGCGTGAAAGTTCATGCGTTCGACTCCAAGGTTCCTTTTATTGCGAATAGACTCGGTTGATGTGAATATGCTGGGTATTCCAAGGGGACTTACGTAATTGTTCGATTTTTTTATGTCAAGCAAATGAAGGATTTTGACTATGATGCTCTTGATGTCTAATCTATCCGGAAAAATACTGAATTTAAAGGGGAAAGGGATAGGGAGTCTACAATCTATCTCTAAGGATGGAATGCGAGGGCAGGCTTTAACAATCTTCAAATCAAACTTTGTTTAGTCTCCCCTTCGGACAACTCTGACAAAGCTGGTGCAATCTTCAAAGGATGGATAAGATGTTCAAATTGAGATTCAACATGCGCACCCCTTCACAACGAAGCAAGTGGGCATACGAATCACAACCGAAGTTAGGTGCTGAAATTCCAGTTGACCACACAGGGGCAGACTTACTGTCAACAAGCCTGCTAGTGGTATGGATATAGGAAGATTTGCTCAAACCAATGCCACATTCCACAATTAACACTGCTTGCATGAAAACAAAATCTACTTTACTCTACTCTATTCGAATTGGAAAGACGAAAAGATCTCATCAACTGCCCACAATGCAAAATGAAGTCACCAATCAATGAAATCCTTATATTATGAGAGTCTTACACAACAATCTTTTGCAAAAACTTTCAAAGGGAAAGTCTTTCTTTCCTTTCCAAACTAAGCTAACTCCTAGCTCTACTTTAACTTCTATCTAGCTCAACTCTATCTCTGATTTCTGTCTAACTCTGATCTATCTCTAATTATTTACAAATGAGGGGGGATACCCCTTTTATATCTAGCCCAGTCCAGTGGACGACTTAGATTGAAATACAATGGAAGGCTCAGATTGAGCCACCTAAGCCCTGATTAGGGTTTTAGCCCTAAAAACCGCCATTGAGAGGAGTGGGGCAATGAATGCGCCCTCCACTCCTCATCAATGAACCACTATCTTCCATCAATGCACGTCATCTCCTTCCAGAAGGTCATCGTCCAGAAGGGCGTTTCCTTTCTCCTTCTCACTGGCTGCAAATTTGATGAACCTGGCCAATACTGCCTCAACTTCCTGATCCGAAATGGGAGGAATGTGATCCAACTGAAATTCTAAAACTGTAACTGTTTGCGCATGCCGGGCACAAGATTTCTTCCAGGCAACAAGGGCGTCCTGGGTGTTCTGTATGATACTAGAGAACGTAGAAGTGTTCTCGAAGTCATCCTGCGTGAAGGTCTTCATCTCAGAAAAGAATGGTGTTAATCTATTTTTCAATCCATCTGCAGTTACCTCTTCAGAAGTCAACCTCCTGGCAAAGATTGCCTCCAATGTGTTGAGAATTCCATCTAAGATATTCATCATGGCCTTTCTGACCCTGACAGAGTCTGTTTGTGATGCATCGTAGAATCCTCGGCCTATGACTACTGAAGAGTACCATCCGGTGAAGTCGTATTTATCCCCCTGCTGAATTACACCTCCCTCAACCAAAACTTGTAGAGGTGTGCTCATCAAAGCCCCTAAACGGAGAACAACTTTCGTCTGATAGATACGCGCCTCACCCCAAGCATGGTTAACTGCATCCATCCTTGCCATAATATCGGAGGCTTGCCGATAGGCATGTGCAAGATCCTCCATAAACTTTCATGTTTCGACACGGACACTGGCAACCCATTTGTCTGCCTGTTGTGCCATCCTTTTCAAATCTTCTAACCCACTGATTGACTCCCTGGAAAATTCAGCTGGAAGCTGAATTGTCGGATTCTCTTGCCCACAAGGACGGGACAAGTGTTGCACGTAGCCAATCAGTGTCTTGTGCTCTACCTTCAATTTCTTGTACTTGCCCTCAACATAGGACAATCTATCCTTGAGTGCTCGATAGGAATTATCGCACTCCTCTACTGCTTGTGCTCCAGTAGGGCGGCCAAGTTCCATAGTTGTAACAA
This sequence comes from Sequoiadendron giganteum, assembly GCA_007115665.2. Taxonomy (NCBI): domain Eukaryota; kingdom Viridiplantae; phylum Streptophyta; class Pinopsida; order Cupressales; family Cupressaceae; genus Sequoiadendron; species Sequoiadendron giganteum. The sequence continues at coordinate 366,199,416 of CM021107.1, read as the reverse complement.
CATAATTTTCGGGAACAGCCTCATCCCAATCACACTCTACCCGTGGCACCGCCACATGTAAAGTTCGAGATCCATCCTTATCTATGGATATTTTGGAGAACTTCCTAGCCTTCTTCTTTGTCGGAGGTGCGCTGATCCTCTGTAACAACTCCTCCATCTAAACTGCGGGATCAGTCTCATCTACAGGATCACGCCTCATCCTATCCCTTAGCCATTCTTTCACCTCCTACCACATGTCTGATATAACAAAAGGCTGCTCAACCTCGGCCTCTACCTTGTGAACTTCATCTCTGCCATCGTTCTGATGAGGCTCATCATCATCAATAGGCTCAGTGTCTCCTGAGCTCTGGGCGTCCTGGTCCGAAGTAGCATCATCCTTGAGAGCTGCTTCAATCTCTTGCTGAAACTGAGTATCAGTGGCCGTCCCCTCATCCGTCTCTTGTTGATTTTCTTGCTGATTATCTTCTCGAGGCATGTTGATGCTCTGGCCCACTGATTCTCTACAAGGTGGCTGACTTGCCACTTGCACTGTATGCTCTACATCCAATCTCTCCCTCTGATCAGCAAATAGTGATACCTCATGCATACTCGGAGAATGTGTCCGAGATGGTGTATGCAAGGATTCCTCAACTCTCAAAGGCTCAGGCTGAACTGGCTCTTTTCCTCTTGGCTCTGGAGTATGACCCACCTGCCTTCTTTGTCTAGCTACTGGCGATCTGTGGTCTCCCATCAAATTATATGTAAGGGGAAATGATCGTCCCTTAAGTCGGCTGACATGCCTCTCTACCCAACTCCGTGTAAATGTTAAGACTGGGATACAAAGAGTATCCAAGTCGGTAATCTCTAGTTCCGACCAATCTGGGAGTGGTAGAGGCATATCTCTCACTGTCTCGTAGTCAGCCTGTACAACGTTTATGTTATCTTCAATTTGTTCCGGCATTGGGACAATCTCGCACTCCCTGATCATTACCAACGGTATCCGAGAGAACATTCTTTTCCTGATCTCGATCTCATCCACTGCATTGGCCCAAAAGTCTTCGATCTGTGCTTTATGCCTGAACTCTTCTGACAATATCCATCTGATGTTCCTATGGGGATCCTAGTGGTGCTTGCTGGTATGGTAGGAAAGATGGAAGAATTGGAGCTCATTTTCTGCCTCCCTAACTGCTTGTAGCGATGGGCAGATTTCATCTGAATTCCCCATGGTAATTGGGAATCCGAGTCCACTTTTCTTCTTCTTCTTTTGAATCTTGTCATAGGCAATAAGTTGCTTATATACTTCCAGCATCACTATTCTGTTGGTGGGATACCGGGGCAACCTATAAGGATAAGAAGAGAATCCTTGCAGCCTTATGTAGGTAAACTTCGGAAATTGGGTAAACCAACATCCGTACTTCTCAATCAGCTCTTGTGCTTCCCTGGATATTCTGTGATGGGTCCTTTGCTGCAAGGTCCTCGTTATATGCATAGTGAAGGCATCATTGACCCTTTTGTAGTTGGTGGTGCTTGTCAGATGCAACTGTGGACAAGCCTCATGTATCTTAAATTGATGGGAACCGCAACCAATTGGTTCCTTGTAGGAGATTCCCCTATACTTCGTCATGCGAGCCAGCATATAGACAATATAAGAGCCTATGTAAAATGTTTTCGTTCTCCTCACGCCACTGAGCTGCTCGTGTATGTTGTCACTGATCATCAGTGCCCAATCCATGTGATCTTTGCCTTCTAGTACCAAGTTGACATAATAAAACATCCAAGGTTCAAAGATGAACGCTTGGGGGCATCCTCCAACTCTGCTCAACATCATTATCAGATCACCAAACTCCTGTCTCAAATCCTCTGAGATTATCTGTTTGGGTAGTTTTGTACGAGTTGGCTTGGGCTTGATCATCCACCTGGTATTTATCAAATCAGCACACCGGTCCGTTGTGGATGAATACATTCTTTCAGCCCTTTCCTTTTTTTTATAGATCATCTTCTCATGAACTGGAATCCCGAATGCTTCCCCGATTGCTTCAGGTGTCAGGTTGGCCAAAATCTTGCCATCTGGCGAAGTGATCGTTCTCTGCTCTGTGTTGTAGTGGTGGGCGCATTCCATGATGAGCTTTGGACACCGGATAGTTGGCGGAAAACTGGAAGCTACATACAGTCCACTCCTGACAATATTGTGTGAAGTCACTGATGGGTGATGGTCTCCAGTCCCCAATATCCTTCTTCTGAATGCCTCCAGGTTGAACGAGCCCAAGTTCGTGTCAGCCAGCTTGCCCAACTTTGATTAAAATTTTGATTCCGAAAAGAAAGATTTGCTCAACTTCTTGATCACTGCTTGCCTTGATGTGTTTGCTTTTGCGGATTCGGTGTGGTTGTTTCTGCCTGCAGCTCTTCTGCTTGATTCAGCCATTCTGCAAAAAGGCAAGAGAGTTAGAAAACAAAATTTTAAAATAATAAAATAATCACCATTGAGGGTGTCAGCAGATTTTTAAATAAAAGGGCTGCAACACTTGTCACTTTCAGCTGCAAACCTCAACACTCTTGTTTACTTTAACATTTTTAGAAGTCTGTGTGAAATTTCTGTACTTGCAGCAGCTTATGAGACTTCTCTCAAATTCGTATTTCTCCTCTAAACTGTACTTTCAGCAACTTGCTTGCTTTTCTTAAATGCGTTTTTCAGCAATTTCCAAATGTCCAGAGTTGATTTTGTACTTCAGCAGTCAAATGAGACCTCCTCACAAATTCGTGCCTTCAGCAAATCAAACCGTGCCTTTTACTTTCAGCAACTGGAGACTAAGAAGTTCGCATGTCTCAGCAATCGGCAACTTGAGACTGTTCAAAAATTCGCACTTAAGCAGCTTCGGCAACTCCAAACTTGCTTAGCCACACCCCAATCAGCTCAACCTCTTGCCAAGTCGCACTTCTCAGCAACCTCCAGCTCTCTTCACAATTTCGAATTTTTTAGCAACTTGAGGGTCTTCTACCTCTGCAAACTCGTACTTCAGCTTCAGAAAATGCTTTGCATTCAGCAACTTGTGAGAAGAATGAAGAGGACTCAAAATATTATAGCAAGGTCGAAATCCAGTAGAGGCTATACTTAGCACATTTTTGAATTCGTTTTCCCTCTCTTTTCCAGTCGTAACACTTGTCATCTGAAGCATCGGAATCTCAAGCTTTTAGAATTATGAATTTCATCATCTCTGCACAGGCCTACCTCATCACATTGTTTCCTTTAAAATATTAAATCACTCACTTCCTTGAACAATTTCGATTTTACCTAGCTAAGTCATTTTATCTCATCCTTGCCTTAGCAAAAATTATGTAGTTCAATCTTCCAGCGCAACATCTCATTCATTTTATTTGTTTCCCTTAGAGAAATTCTTCAAATTTGCCTTAGGAATTTTATCAAAATAGACACCGGGCAAAAATATCCACCGAAACGATGTGAGCAAGACTTGGAACAAGTTTAAACCATCTCACAATCAAAAACGTTCAATACCCAGAAGAAAATTCTTTTCAGAACTCATCGTTTTCATGTGTATCCGGACGAAGGGGTACTTTTAATTTTTATTATTTTAAAATAATAAAATGGCTAAGGTTTATTTTTCTTCACTCCGAACGTCTTCCACACCTGCAATCTCCAGTTTCTCTGCGTTGGCATTATTCTTTGATTTTCTCCTGAAGAATTTTCCCTCTGTCCGGCATATCTCAACTTACCTCTAGAAATTTTTAGCATCACCTCCTAGGCGTATTTCTCATTTTCGCCTTAGAAAATGCCTTAGAAAAATTTAAATTTAATCATCTTACCCTTGAAGGGCGCATTTGAGCATGTCCACTTCCATTTTATCCTTTACGCCTTAGCAAATATTTTCCTTAGGAAATATTTCTAGGACATTCATTTTAGATTACCCATGAGGGGTGTACTTCAGCTTGTGCATCACTTTCACCTTAGGCACATATCATATGTGGAGGGGGAAAATTATCTAGCCTTAGCCTTTTTCAAAATATCGCCACCCCTAGCCTTACCTTTACTCTTGGCGCATATAACATGTGGAGGAGGAAAACACCTTGGGCGTATTTCACACATGACACTTCCACTTTAGGGCGCATATAGCCTAGTCGACTTCCTCTCTTGGGCGCAAATAAGGGTGTGAGGAGGAATTTTCCACGCCCATGGTGACCTTTCACCTTCCTTGGGCGCATATTGCATGGTGGGTTTCCACTTCCAAGCGCATTTCATGTGTCAAAAGGGAAACTTTCTTTACCTTGGCGCTTTTTCTTTTACCTTTCAACGTTTTACCTCCTATGGCCCCCCCCTTGGGCGCATTTACCATGGGTAAGAGTAACTTGTGGGCGCATTTGCCTTGGGTAGGAGGAATTTCCCACGCCCTTCATGACCTTGGTAGCTTCCATGGGCGCATTTGACCTTGATAGCTTCCATGTTTGGGCGCATTTGAGGGGTCCTCAAGGAATTTCAATGCCTTAGTGAATTTTGCCATGCCTTTGCCTCATATGGGCACATTTGACCCCTACTCAGGGAAATCCTGGGCGCATTTAGCATATGCCACTTCCATTTCAACCTCTTGAGGGCGCATATGAGGGAGTGTGAGGGAAATCCCACACTTAGATATTTTCTCCATACCTAAGGCGCATTTGATGTGTCTCCATGCCAGTTATCACTTATAAGTTTCCAACGCCCTAGCCATGCCTTGGCTTTCTATTTTTAGCAAACTTGGAGAAATTAGGGTTTCCTTGCATTTCATCCCGTCCTGAGCTAGAGCTGGCGTGGTTGTGCCTCCACTTGGCCTTGCTACCCTGTTCATACCTTATCTGGCACAGTACATACTATTTTTAGCCATTTGCTATTTTTAGCAAACCCTAAAATTGATCAATTTCTGTACCTCTGTATGCTCTGAAATTCATTCCACTTGTTCATGATGCTGTGAGTGACTTGTTCACACTTGTCTCTGGCACAGTACGTGCTATTTTTTAGCCATGAGATGACTTACTAAAAATAGTAAGTATTCAGATCGTGCTCAAATTTTGCCAGTAGGCAGCCTGAAAGACGCTGGTCCTGGCGGCGTGCTTCGTTTTGGCATCTTTGCATTTTGTTCCATCTATTTTTAGACATAGCAGGGGAAACCCTAATTTGACTTGCATGCGCTCCGGACTGCTCCCGATTCCCTTGATTTCTGCTGTTTGTCACTTTGCTTGATGGACTGAAGTGTTGGGTAGTTGCTGGACTAAAGCTGCTATTTTTAGTAAGTGTCCGGAAACTGATCCATTGGATGTCGGATGAGTTTGCATGTCAGAGTGCCCGTGGGATCTCAAAAAACCCAGAAAAACCTAGAAAACTGGTTAACATGCTGGCACTGGCTAAAAATAGTAAGTCCCCGAAAATTGACTCATTCCATTTGCATGTCATACCACTGCGAAGCTCTCGCAAAACCCATATAGAATATCCGGACATGTGCTGAAAATCACTGCATGCAAACCCTAAAAATAGCCTCTGAAGGCTGAACTGCTGAAAGTCATCATCCCGATTTGCATGTTATATCACCGCGAAGGTCTTGAAAAACCCAGATCCATTCTCCAGTCATGCATTGGAGAATTGTACGTTTAAATCCTAAAAATGGCCTCCGAAGGCTAAACTGCTAAAAATAGCCAGTTGTCTGAATCTTTTCAAATTTCATGTGTGGGCACTCTGAAGCTGCCTGAATGTGCTGAAGTAGTTAGAATCCCGAAATCCTGAGGAAAAGACCTCAAATCAGGTACTTACTAAAAATAGTAAGTTGTCAGATTTCAATAAGATTTCAGTGGGATCCTGTCTTGGGTCTTCTGACTGTACTGCTGCACTTAGATTTTACCTTGACAACTCAATTTGACCTAAAACGAGCCTAAAGGATGGAAAACCCTAATTTCGTAGACTTGGTAATCATTTCAATCTAGGTCAAAAGACGGGACATCCTCGGAAGGACAAAAGATCAGAGACAGAGAGAACCAAAGCCAAAAGACCAGAATGGAGCAAAAATTAGGGGGTCCCCATCTTGGATGGGGTGATGTGTGAAAAGGTCACAACAGATCCCTCATATGCGCCCTTGATGGAGGAGGCTGGAGAAAAGTTGCTAAGGCACTAGAAAATTCTCCTCACCCCCCTAAATGTGCCCTAGGCATCAAGGTGGAATAAAATTATCTCTAAGACAGGAAATGGAAGTAGCACCCTTCAAATGCGCCTTGGCAGAAGAGATGCATGAAAAAGTTTCTAAGTGTTTAAAATTTCCTCCTCCCTATGTAAAATGCGCCCAAGGCTACAAGGTTGGCAAAAAAATTTCTAAGGCATGAAACCTCAAATGCGCCCAAGGTGTGAGCATGCATGGGGATGAAAATAATTCTAAGTGTGAAATTCCTCCTCCACCTAGGAAATGCGCCCAAGATGAAAGGATGTTAAAAATATTTCTAAGGCATTGAAATTTCTTGAGGACCCCTCAAATGTGCCCATCTAAGAGGAGGCTTGGGAAAATATTCTAAGTGTTTGAAATATCCTCCTCACATACCTAAATGCGCCCATCATATAAAGAGGTGTTTGAGAATATTTCTAAGGCATCAAGTGGAAGCCTGCATGTGGAAATGCGCCCAAGTTGTGAGGAGGCCTCAAAAAACTTTCTATGTGTAGGAAATGGAAGCTTGATCCCTCATATGCGCCCAAGATGAGAAGGCAAGCTAGAGGCGTGAGAAATACTCAAAGGCGTGGGAACATGAAGCCTGACATGTAGGATGCGCCCAAGGTAATAAAAGGTTGAAGAATATTTCCTAAGGCAGAGGAAACATGTTGCATAAGGGTCAAAATACGCCCTAAGGCAAGGTGGCTGAATATTTCTAAGGCATTAAAGCAGGAGGATGTTTGATGAAATTTCTGAAGTATGAAAGCTCAAGCCTTCATATGAGCCCAAGGTGTAAAGCTTAGTGAAGGTGTTCAAAATTTACCTAAGGCATTAAAAGTAATGCTAGAAGGAGTAAAATGCGCCCAACAATCAAATGAAGGTGGAGAAATTTCCAAAGCCTTCCTAAATGCGCCCTTGAATGGAAGTGACACATGTGAAGTGCGCCCAAGGTAAGTTGATTAAATCTAAAAACGTCTAAGGCATTACAAGGTGAACTTGGAAATTACGCCTAAGGAGAAGATGAAGGATAAATATTCTAAGGCGTGGGAATTTCCCTCACCACACATGAAATGCGCCCAAGATTGAAAGTGGAAGCACATAAATTGGAATGCGCCCAAGGAAAATTGTTAAGGCATGGAAATGCCTAGGGAGCTAAAGTGGAAGTTGATACATGAAAATGCGCCCCTCATGGGTAAAGTCAAAGAATTTAAATTCCTCTAAGGCATTTTCAAGGGTGAAAGTGTGAAGTACGCCTAGGGGGTGATGTTAAAATTTCCAAAGGCAAGGTGAATTGTGCCCGTAAACAGGAGGGGATTTCTTCAAGAAGTCAAAGGAAAATGCTAGGATTTGAGAAGTGAAGACTGCAGGTTGGAATGCGTCCAGAATAAAAATGAATAAACCTTAGCAAATTTTATTATTTTTCAAAAATAATAAAAATTAAACTTACCCCTTCGTTCGGATACACATGAAAATGATGATTTCTGAGGGGAAATTTCTTCTGGGCATTGGACATTTCCCACTGGGAGATGATTTAAATCTTTTCCACACCTTGCTCGTGTTGTTTTGACAGAGATTCTGCCTGGCGCCTGTTAATGAATTTCCTAGGCAATGGATAAATTTCTAAGGCAAATAAAAGAAATGTTTTTACAAAAAATGCCTCGGCTAGTGATGTCAAAATGAGTGCCTAGATTATAGTGGATGAAATTTATAAAGCAGATAAAATTGTCTAAGGAAAGGGAAAAGAAAACAACAAGGGGTCAAATACACTCACGAGGAAGAGGTGAAATTTGTCTAAGGCATGGAGGAATTTGGAGATGAAATGAAGCTCGAACATCAAGCATTCAAATGTGTCCTCAAGGTGAAATAATTTCTAAGGCACAAACTACAGGCACAAGGTGGTGGATGCGCCCTTGAAGAAGACCTCATGAAATGAACACAATGTGCCCATGATGAAAGTTTGCTAGAAACGTGATGAATTTTATCAAATCTGGAGGTCAAGCAGACCTTGGAAGTCAGAACGTGAAAATTGGGTAAGTGAAGTGAACTTATATTATAAATGTTCTGACGCTCTTCTTTTTGTTTTGCAGGATGAACACCGGAGCCAGAGCATGACGACTTGAGGTGATGAAGCTGGACAACGTTATGACCTTGGAAGGAGAAAAGTTGCACCTTTCAAACTCCTCCATGATGTCTCATTTGCAGGAAGAAGATGTTGAAAGAAATGGCTAAGTGTTGGGACAAGGTAGAGATGAAGAAACTAGGTGAAAAGTTTCCAAAGCAAAGAGAAATGGCAGTGAAGATTTGGCTAAGGCATTAAGAACATGATGCGAAAGAGGCAAACGCGCCCAAGGCAGTGGGCTAGAGAAATATGAAAGTTATGAGGAAGAAGTGCGTCTAGGAATTAAAACAACAGGAGGGCTGAACGAGGAAAGATCAGATTGCTCCAGTCGTTATTTATTTTATGCTTGCCTCCTAACGCAACAGAATTGGCAGGCAGAACAAAGAAAGTCTTTCTGGACGAGAATATTTTGATGGTAGTGGGCATTAATTGCTCGTAGTGGTTCCTGCAAAGGAGTGGAGAATCTTCTGTGCATTCATTGCCCCACTCCTCTCTGTGGCGGTTTTTAGGGCAAAACCCTAATTAGGGCATATGTGGCTCGATCAGAGCCCTTCTTTGTAATTGAATCTAAGTCGTCCGCTGGATTGGGCCAACTATGAAAGGGGCATCCCCCCTCATTTGTAAATTATTAGAATTAGAATAGGAATAGAGGAGAGAGAAATAGGAAGTAGAGATTAGCCTATAAGTTCGCATGGAAGTTAGTTTAGTTTGAAAAGGAAAGAAAGCTTTCCCTTTGAAAGTTTTGTAAGAAGTTGTTGTGGAATACTCTCATAATACAAAGGTTTATCATTGCTTGGTGGTTCTATCTTTTATTGTGAGTAGCTAGCAAGGCTTTTTTCGTCTTTCCGATTCAAGTAGCTTAGAGTAAAGTAGATTTTATTTCATGCAAGTAGCTGTTAGCTGTGGAATGCGTTGTTTAGTTTGAGCAAGTTTCATTCATCCATACCACTAGCGGGCTCACTGACGGTGAGTTCGCCCTATGTGGTCAACTGGATTATTTTGCACTTAACTTTGATTGTGACTCGTGTGTCCATATGCATCGTTGTGATGGTATGTGCATGTTGTGTCATAGTTTGAATATCCTTTCCATCCTTTGAAGATTACACCGGTTTTGTAGAAGCTATCCAAAGGGAGGCAAAGCAGAATCTAGTTCGAAGCTTGCTGAAATTGATCCTCGTATCCCGCCTTTAGGAGTAGATAGTAGGATCTCTAATCCTTACATCTTTTTACATTCAACACTATCCGGTTAGTCTAAGAACCTGAGCTTCACTGACAAATCTCCCGAAATTTCAGAATCCTTTTCTTCTGAATGAGCAACTCACGTAAGTCCCCTTGAAATAACCAACAAATCACATCGAGCCACCTGAGGCTATCCCCTTGCATAAGGAACCTTGGAGTTGAACGTATGATCTTTCATGCAATCTTAGCATACAGGACACTTTGATCAAGAGAGGATAGAGTATCCGTTGGAAACTTTATTCTGTGTTGGTATGGTCATAAAACACTTGTCAACAAGTCCCAAGCAGGATAGGTCAGGACCCAAATCTATCATTACACATCTTCCATTGCTGGCACAACCCCCCAAGCACACAGCGCAAGCAAAGGAACAAGCCCTGTCGGCCAGATATCCACAAATAACTCGGAAAGCTAACTCAAGACACGATCCGGCATCAAAGTGGCTAACTAGCAATGTGTAGATCACATGGGGATGTTCCTTGAACATCCAACAACACTTCTAGACACTTATTTCGTACTGTCATGCCACGAATAGCCATCACAGATCAAATAGGGACAAAAAACTATATTCTCGAAACACAAAATGCTTAATCATGAGATATAACATTAACACATCAGCTTGTGGACCACTTTAGTACATGAGATTGGAATTGAGACACTACATAGACGTTGAGAGAACATTCACCAAGCCGTAGGAGCAAAGACATCAATGCGGAGAAATGTGGAGCATTTCCTAGACCTGTCTGGACAACCAACAACACTGCCAACCTTCTGCAATTCATAGAGATCTCCTTGACAACACTGGTGACCTGAAAAGATAGGAGAGTATCATCCACAGAACGTTGACATTGAATACCAAACCACAAGACCAAAGCATCAACAATGGAGGAATGTGGGGCATTCTGTTGGACAGACTTCATTTCGGCTTTCTGAACCAGAAACTCTTAAAGCAACTCTCAAAGGCCAAAACTTCCTTTCAACAACATGTACTTCATCAAGAACATCAAGAGAGAGCATAAGACATACTGTAGACCTTCAGCAACATCTCTCCACTATCAGTCATGCTTTTAATCCTCATCTTAATATATCATTATGAAAACAACTCTGCTGACAATAATAATGCATTATATGAATTTCAACAACTCTTCTTTGATAAGGCATAACATCCAATCATGAACTTCAACAATTCTTCTTTGATAAGGCATGACATCCAACCATGAACTTCAACAATTCTTATTTGATAAAGCATGACATCCAATCATGAACTTCAGCAATTCTTCTTTGATAAGGCATGGCATCCAACCATAAACTTCAACAATTCTTATTTGATAAGGCATGAACTTCATCACCAATGTTAGCCCAAACTGAATATAACAATGACAACCAGTAGCAAGGACTAACAACCTACTTTTCAAGTGCTGACATCAATGACAACCAACAATTAGTGTTGACATCAATGACAACAACTGCCAACAATCTCCTTAGTGTTGACATCAATGACAACAAATGCCAACATGTTATACTGTTAAATGGTTGGTATACCACCTGTTTTTTTATCTGTAGCCTTTAAAAATCTGAACATGTTTTACTTCAGTATTTAAATGCATCCGTATGGTTCCTAATTTAATTAACTGCACTTTGTAGTTGTAATAACCATCTATCTGCAAGCCTTTGAAATTCATTCTTCTTCACATTCATCTTCCACTTATGTTAAGCTAGTTGGAGCTAATTATTTCCATGCTTTCCTTTGATTTTGATTTTTTGAATTAATCTAGAAATTTTTCATGAGGCTTAACTTTTAAAAGATGACTTTGTTTTGTAGGAATTGCTCTACCTCTATGGGTTTGTGATTGAGAACAATCCAGATGATTATTTAATGGTATGGAAAACAGTTGCTCGATTTATTTACATTTTTTCACTGTTTTTTCAATTTCTTAGTTGGAATGTATTAGAAATGTATTACTAAATTGAAAGGAATTAGTCTTATAGATATTTTTTGCATGAAATTGTGCAGAAAAAGGAGCCTTAAGGTCCTATTGATTTGCAACATACAGACTATTATTTATTTTTTCTTTCTTTGCATTCCTCAATTTACATCACATCTTACCATGTTTATCCATTGATATATTTCTCTTTTCTAAATTCAATCGTCACATGGACATTTAGGAAACAAGACTAAGTGCATTAGTAGAAATTATATGAGGTGATATAAAATATCTTATTAAATTTTTAATTGATAAGTATGCAACATAAGGTAAAAGTGCAAGGTAAAGAATAATTTCTAGTAGAGAAGGCATGAGGGTTCTTGAAAATATATGGGCTATAATTTCCATTTATTACAATTTATTACCAAATCAAAAGTTCTCATATGTTTGGAAGTGCTTTTTATGGCCCAGACTATATCTTCAGTTCAGGCTACAAACTGCATTCATGAGGTGATGCAGGATAGTTGTAAGACAGACACAGAGGAAATCCAACTCTAAAGAAAAAAAGACGGAAATCTCATGACATCATATGGGCACTATCATAACCACACATTTTTTGGAATACTCTACTCTGATGACATGAAGTCAAAATTAGTCAGATTTTGTTAGAGACCCTTAACTTTTACTTCTACCTGATCTACTTCATTTTTCTAGCCATTTAGCTGTTTAATGGCTGAATAAGCTTACCTATAAGATAGGAACCAAACATTCAATTAAAGTAGGAGAGGAGTGTTACATCCCAAATTGTGAGGTTACTATTTACTAGTGATATAAAGGGTAGAAATGAATGTAATGTGAAATCTGGAGATGCTTGTACCTTGTTGTCAATGTGTATGTTATATCACTTGATGTTGTTACATCATTTGATGTTATCTCAATTGATGTAATTCATGGTGGAATATTGCATGTATGTGAATAGGAGGTTAATGAATCATGTTATTTAAACTTGAAGATGTTTGTATATATGATGTTGCTAAAGGTATGTGCTAGTAGTTGTAGGAAAACGTTCATTCTCCAGGGGGAGGGGAAGTATCACTCGGGAGAGGAGCTTGGTCGGGTAACCGGTAAAGTGAACTATCTGAGCATACACACACTCACCTTAGACTGAGTAAACCAAGTCAGTTTTGTATGAGTATAAGGTAAGTCATCCCTAGCTTGTATGTCGTGCAAGTAGAGGTTTTGACTACTTCTATGTGTGAAGTTTATCCTTGTGTTTGATTGTGAGATTATGATCAGGTATCATGTTTGGATGTGAACGTCTGAAGTAAGCATATAGACACATGTATAGTATATATACGTATCCGTAAGTATAAACATATCGATACAGGCGTAAGTGGCTAATGGACTGGCCATACGGATGTGTCGATATGGTATACGTACATATACGTGTACATAGAGGATTATACTGCAGTATACATATGTATATAAGCGTGCGTCTAATAATGTGGAAATATTAATATTTGCCTTGGAATTTTTATATACACATATACATAGATATATATATTGAAAGTATGCTGACTGGCTCGCAGTATATATATTCGACAGATAAATATGTATATGTATAACTATATATATTTATATATATAAATATTGTTTATATATATGAAATTATATATTAAAGCTTATATATAATATTATTATAGTTATATTAAAATATATATGTATATTTAATATTCGGGTATTTAAATATTTATATGTTTAATATATTTAAAGGAACTATAATAATATTTATATAATTAAATATATAATTAACTTTATAATATGAAATGTATTGGAAATTGATAGATATCGTAAATTAAAGAAAGACTTTACTTTATAAAGTCATTGGAATTAATCAATTTATGAGATGTCGAATAGTGCACTATGGGAAACCAATTTAAATCAAAAGGATGAAATATTTAGCCTTCATTTTGAATCGAACCTTTTTGATAAAGTCACATCAAAGTTAAATATTTCATTGTGAACTATATGAGACTTTTGAAAAGGAAATAAAATGGAAAATAGAGATTGCCGTGAGAAGTGATGCGCACGCCTGGAGAATTCATGCCATGACAAGGTCACTGGAACTCCATTTAGCTGAGTATTCGGCAATCAAACTGAGTAAATTGGCAATATGGATAACATGCAAACTTGACTGATTCTTCAATGATGAATCATCAAACAAATTTTCTGAATATATGCGCCAAGGAGGGACGTTTTTCCTGTAAGTGGCAATTTCGAGCTTTAAGATTGAAAAAGTCTGGAAATGCTGGCTCCAAGAGGGTCGAATCACTCTTTTTTATGATACATGGTTTAGAAATCTGCTAGGTAGCATTTGAATAAGTCTGAGCACCTTGTTGTCAGTTTACATGCCCTCAATGGTGGAATCTGTTGTAATTATGGGCTTAGAAAAGGATGCCCTGCCTTTCATTGGGAACACACTTGAGCATTCTGAGTTTAGAAAATTCCTGAGCGCCCCTTTATCATTACATTTTGTTGATGTATTTTCTGAGTTGCTGATTCTAGAAAATACAGTAAATTGCTGATTACCAGTCGCTATGTTTTTCTTTATCATTTTGAGTTTAGAATGGAGAACTTAGGAATTTATAGCTGAGTAGGAATTCAGTAGAGAAATCACCTTTGAGAGAAGAATTAGAGGAATTCATTTAGAGGGAATTGCCATCATCAAAGAAGCTATTTTCAGTTGGATTTTGCAATGTTCAAAAGAGCATCTCTAGAAGGAAAAACTTGGGAAAACAGGCATGGGGAAAATCTTCTTTATTCTCTGTTGTTTTGAACAATCAAAGTAAAAGAGTTTTTTGTATATTTCATTATGCATTGATTGAAGATAGGCATAGGTGTTTGATTGTGTGAAAGATGATTCATGTTTTCTGTTTATGAGTTTGCAATGACTGAAAGATGTGTCTTGAATGTAACGTAATTATAAGGGAAAGAAAATTGTTTATTTACCTTGCTTAAAGAGGGAATTTTAAGTATAGAGAATTATTGTAAAAGAAAGAATAGGAATGAATTGAAATGCATTTTTGTATGAATGTTGCTTATTATGTATGATCTCCGTATATGGAGAATACGAGAAATTAGTTAATATCTATTAGGACCGAAATGAAGGGAGAACCAAGTATAGTCTTAAGCTTAAGTTATTAGGTTAACTGAGACAAACTAAGCACTCCTAGGATAAAGATTTCCGGATTAGGAGTTATGTTACAAGACACTTGTAGACTGTTTCATTTCTAAGTAGATTGTTTGAAGGTAGGTTGTCTGAAATAGGATATACCTATCTTATGTAACTATTTGAAGTAGATTGTTTAAAGGTAGGTTATCTGAAATAGGATATATCTATTTTGACTAATTAATTAGTAGATTAGTATGTTGTAGGTTAGTCTGGGATAAAAGTCTATCCAAATGTAAAGGATGATAGCTATGCGTAGTGTAAGATAGCCTTAAGTCAAATCGGCCCTGAGTAGTGTATATGATAAACGACCTTCATTCGAAATACTGAATGAGAATACTTTGGCCAAAGTAGTGAAATGTACGACATCCACTTAGACTGTGTGATGCTTGAGACTACACTGTCAGTTCATCGTGATCCTTGTACTAGTATGAGATTGTGAAATAGCAAGGTTCTAGTTGTGAATAGGACACAACACTATGCTCAGTTGGGTTGTCGCAGCCGGATACTCTATCAATCTCTTCGTTCGAAGGGAGGGCCATCTATCAAATGATAGATGTGCAGGGGACCGCATTAATAGTCCGTGGTTGGCGGAAAAGCGCCCAAGTGATGCTTCTCCTCCATAGCAGGCGATGGATACACCAAGATTTGAAAGGAAAGGAACTTGGACCGTCTTACTGCTATTTGTTCTAAAGCTCATTGGAGCTAAGTTAGTTAAGGTACGTTTTATCGTTAGTTGTACCTGTGAAGTTATTGTAATGAAATGGAATCTTTATTGTAATTTTAATATGATATCATGTTCATATAGTATCAATAAAGGAAAGAAAAATTATATTGCAATGACTTGTTAGCACGTTTATTTACTCTTTTGATGTAAATTGGAATTTTTTTTGTTTACCGAAGGATCAGCTCGTTACAAGGAGATTAAAATTAGTGACAAGAATGAAGTACTTATTGATATTCAATGTCAAATTTATTCACCATCAAAAGTTAGGTATATAATCTTCAGTCTTTGTTATGACTTTGTTGCTACGTCTCATATTTATGAAGTGTTGTAAGCCTTGTATATTATATTTTCTTTTGTTTTTTTTTTCAATAAAGAGAGATATGTATATTTATATATTTATAGGAGGTAGAATTTTTACAAAAGGACTAACACCTTGTGCAAGCCATGATGGCCCTAAGGTAGTTGTAGGATGGTACAATCAAGGAGTAAAACTACGAGAAGGAAGAACTAAGGGGAGAGTCAAGTAGCAACATCAAAGCAAGAAATACAAGATTTTTTTGCATGGTCATTCGCTCTTTTATATATAATTGATTATATAGACTAAAAAAGATACATATTTGAATGATACCAAAGTGCCACAAAGGACACATAGAATACAAACACTTGGCTTTCTAAATACAACTCATCTAAGATTTGATTGGGATAAACCGAAAGGAAATCATCTAGACAAAAGAATCTATTTCTTTATATTTACAATTGTTTAAATGCACTATAACTAAATTTCGAGTTATCATAATTTTCTCTTGTGATAGTTTCCACAATTTTCCCTGCAAGTAGGGGAATTTTTGTTGAACATTGATTGTAAGAACAACTTGACATGTGTAGGTAAAGTTCCTTTGTGTCATACTAAATAGATGATGGTATGCATTTGCTAACTTATTCATGTCCAAGCATTGTGCAAGGCTCCTTAGTCAAAGGGCATTGGAAACCAAGAAATATAGGTTTGAGGTGTGAATGGAACCTTTTCTTTTTGGTGTTTGTAATGTCCCTTTCTCAAGCCTAATCAATTCAAAGATTGTTAGCCTATTTCTTGAGTTCTTGTGGGCTTGGTAAGGCAAGGGGACTCCAAAGTTCTTGGAGGATGTAGCTTTGGAGTTACAAGGTTTCTATTATTGGCAACGAGCTCAATGGGCAATATTGATCTAAATGACACTTTTTGAAGTGTTTTTGGTTTTTGGGGTGTTCTCCAAACTTCTTGGAGAGCACGTCTATTTATACTAAGTCACCAAATTGGCTTTTATCATTCTCCTATTGCATCAATATTATATAGGCATGGTCAAATTTGGATTCCAATGTGTTTCGGTATTTTCCACAACTTGGGGTGGAATAATTTAATTATTCACCTAAGTTATAATGTTTTATTATTATTTTTGATAACATAAGTGAAATATCTTTTCAAAAAGGTATTTTAATTCCCCTTTTGGATGCTTAGGAGGAATAAGGGGATCTTGCACATGAAAAAGGTTTTATTTATTTTAAAAGGGAATTTGATGGAAAAAGTGAATTAATTAATTATTTTAAATTGAATTTTTCCCTCCCAAATTCTATATAAGGAGGCATTGGGGCTCATTGTTGGATATGTTGAAGAATGATAATGTTATGTTGCCGAAATGGCTTTGGTTCTCTACAATCTTTGAGGACGAAATCCCTCATGGATTTCTAGTTTCAAAATTGCAAGATACTCCCTCGCTAAACTGTGTGTAATTCCAACTAGGAATCATCATTGGAGCTGATTGAAGTTTTCAATTTTGGGTATTTCAATTTAGAGTGCATTTGATGGAGTTTGTTTGCAAAGTTGTGGAAGGTGTTTGAGCTTTGTAGAGTGATGAAGATTGCTATTGCTGGCCATACCATTTCTAGCTAGTCGTACCATTTCCAGCCAACCGGACTAGTCAATGGTATGCATAAATAATGATTGGAATGCTTGCTTTCAATCCTTCTTCAGTTTGTTCATGATAATTTTGCAACTGAAAGGATGAAGATTGAGGGGTTCACTTCAAACATGAACATAAAACATGACTTACTATAAATAGTAAGTTCACTTCAAAGTCAATGGAAAGCCAAATTGAGCATAAAATATGACTTACTATAAATATTAAGTCTCCAAGAAGGCTGCTAGGATGACACTGCCATAAGTAGAACTTACCAAAAAATAGAAAACTGCTATAAATAGTAGGTGTTCCCAAACGCCTTTTGAGCACAAATCGGGCAGTCGTCATGACTTACTAAAAATAGTAAGTGCCTGGAAAGGTTGTCAGATGGAGATGCATATTACACCATTTTGAAGTTCTCTGAAAACCCTGAAAACCCATAAACCTTTCCTGCATGCAAGGTACCAGAGAGAAATGCATGTCATCTTCTCAACATGCATGTCACCTTACTCCGAAGCTCTCCGAAAACCCAAAACTCTCCACCAGACATGCATCAAAAACTCTCGCATGCAAGCCTTCAAAACCTCCTATAAAATAGGAAAACCTAATTTTCATTTTTGGTTAGCCTACGGGTTTCCAGAATTAGGCTAATTCCCAATGAAGAGTGTAGAGCTAAATTGGGGACATTACAGGGTGTGTATGTTCAAATGTCCTTTGATAACAAATTTAAACTATGTTACCGGGTTCGGCCCTCCAGCTCAGGGTCTTGGTCCGGGTTCGCTCCGGGTACCGGTCCTGGTCCGGTCCCTCTGTGGGTTCGACCAGGGTTCGTGATTTGGAGGCTTGGTTCGTTGGTGAAAAACCCGGGCGAACCCAGGTCGAACCCGGGCGAACCCAAGGCGAACCCACAAGTTTGGGCACCTAAAAAGCATTTTTTTTGCATTTTTAAATTAATTTCTCCAGTTTGACTTTGACCCACACCCAAGGGAACCCTAAAAGTGACCTCTAAAACACTTAAACTTTTAAATGATATTCAAGTTTATGGTGGTTTTGTTGTTTATATGATGTTATGTGATGTTCTAATCCTAATTCATGCTTCTAGGCTGCATATATATATATATATATTTATTTTTACATGTTTTTGTACTAACGAACCCAAAACGAACTGAACCCACCTGCCAAAAAATTTAGCCGAACCGGCGAACCGAACCCCCGGACCCGAACCTGAACCCGAACCGGAACCGGTAACTTAGAATTTAAATCACTGCCTTCGAGATCCACTTTATTTATGGTTTTATTAATCCTTAATAATTGATGGCTATCTTTGGAGGCTTTTATTAATCGTTGTATTTTACGTCTTCTATTGCTTATCCTTTAAACAACACTTGGCTTTTTGTATATGCCGCTAGCAATAGCTTTGACCCCATAATTCTTTCAGCGCACAGGTCTCCCATAAATCCAAAAGGAGCGACGAAACAAATAAGATAGAGAAAGCCCGAGCACTACTCTAATGTATCTCATGTGCGATAGACAGTGAAAAATGGTATTTGAATATGGTTGCGGCCCTTCCTTCCAACAAATGGATGATATGAGTCAGAGTAATATGACCAACTTCTCCCCAATAGAGATGATCTTGTGATGAGATAGAGTCGACCCCGTTCTCACAATGATGTGGTGGCTCTATAATCAGGCCCGATAAGTTCTTCAACCCGGTTTGTTCCTTGATATCTTCGCTACAATTGGTCACGCTAGTACTCTCACTTCGTCAACGTCTAGCTCCCCCTCGCAAATGTGATGGATTAGAATCACAGTAATATGCTAGCAAGATGACGGATTGAGTCTTGAATTCAAACTGCTATATCTCCAACTATCAAATCATAATATAATATGACCCTCTGATGATTATTTTTCCAAGAATCCTGGTCCAAATAAGTTCCTTAGCATTTGGAGACATCTCGAATAGGGCCAGGTGCTAGCCGTTGGGTCCACTACTCTATATATGTATCGAGCCACATGAAAGCTCTTTCCCTTTTTCACTACGAAGTACCGGCCGCCCCTGCATGGGAACTATAATCCCCACCACAAACCCCACCGGTAATTAATTAGTTCATTAATGCTCTTGCTAGTTTTCAGATAAGCTGACTAATTGCCCTCCCACGTTATGCTAGCAGGCTAATTAATTAAGAATTCTAGTCGGGCTCTTCGGGACCGACCTATTCGTCTTTTTGTGGGAGGATAGCCAAGATAGGCCTTGGGTGGGAGGCTATAGTTGGAGATAGAAGATATGAGTAACAATTGTTGGCGGTGGATAGATAGAATGTGTCTGATATTCAAAGACCATGATGTACATAAATAAATGCCTAGTCTTTAGATCAAATACATGAATCGATAATATACATCTATCATGGCTTCAGCGTATATACCTTTCTCTTGCCAATATTTGATCTCCAATTGTTAATGATGTGTTCATAGAATGTGTTCGATCTCGGGAAAGTTCATCGGTCATTAGCATATATATGATCTTTGAGCCGGTAGTCATTTCAGTCGTTGATCAAAAGCGCCTTCAAGCGTCGATAATGGTTACCTTGGCATGTCAAGACAAAGCCGATAAACTAATATCGCCGAATACCAAGATAATAGCCGCATTAATCAATGATGTCTTCAGGGGATTATAATAGTTGTATGATATTCAATATGTTATAACAGATGAATAGCAATATATCGAATTCCCAATATTTATGGTAATGTTGCCATTTGAATAGTAATCATTGAAGACTTCAATTATAAGTGCAAGAGTTCGCTCATTCCAAAGACCCGGAGCAACAGAGAATACATAATTGAACAACTATGATGTTACTGTACAAACTATGAGACATTCACTATAATGAAATGCATCGCTGGTTATATGTGGAATGCATGTCATAGGATAGATTGCCTCTGTCTAAAATAGGAACATTACACTTTGCTAACTTTATCACTTATGGCATGCTAAAGTTGTCTTCTTGTCCTAGTGGCATAGTTGTTCTCATATAATCATATATCTTCTCCAATATGTCAAAGACATGGAAACTTGTTTGTCTCAGGTTGGATCTCACCATCACCTATCATATTTCCAAATTCTTTCTATGGCAGAGTTTCAGAAGTTGTAGATCAAGGATGAATTCAGCCTTTGTCATCTTCCAAAGAACTTACATGATAAGGTAGAATCAGCATTTGGAAGAAAAAAAACCTAGACTACATAGACTTACGAAGAAACATTCAGGTTCCCCGATTATGATACCATTTACCTATTATGATCTAAATTGACACCTAACTATTTTTAAAAGTCTAGAAATTGTCTCAACCTAAATGGAATAGTCAATAACATTATTTTAGGATAATCTAGCTATCCAAGGCAAGAAAAAGCCTTGTGATGTCATCAATTTGTGCAAATCTGTTAACTAACAAGAAATTACCTCCTTTTTGATGATTTTTTTTACTTAGGAGAGTTTGCTCACGATTCTTGAAAATAATTTGGCAAGCCTTTAGGATTGTTGCTTTATTGAATATCCTGCAATCCTTAAATTTGTAGGTGGCAAAAATTTCACTAGAATTAAGAGCAAAACATATAATATTTATTGCAATTAAGAGAGAGTGTCAAAACAAGACTAATACTCAAAACTTCACAAGTATATATAGAAAATTGCAAGTGTACCGAGATAAAACCATTCGATAAATCATTCACAAATTGTAGTATGCTCTCTGTATTCAAAAACAGGTTGTAAGTATGTTAGATTTGAATTTCATTGACATAATAGAGAGAGATCTCGTCTAAGCTAAAAATTCAAGCAAATAAACATCTTTGCTATCATGGATTATTACAAATTTTGACACATTTGTCAATCTTTTTTGAGGATCTTTATTGCAATAAGCATGTGAAGAGTGATAATATTGCAACATGATCCTTTAAATGAAATGAACTTCCTATCCTAATGGACAGTAAACACCCTACTTTAGCTCCAGTTGAGACTTTATTTAAATGTGACAACCTACAAATGAGAGAAAGAAAAGATAGGATGAGAGAATGCGAATAAAGAAATACAATACACAAGAATTTGCTGGAATCAAATAAACACCTTTTTCAAATTTGTAATGTCCCCTTCCAATTGATAGTCCGGATAATTTAATGGCTTATTAAATTCCCGTAAGCCATTAAAAAATGAGTTAATTATTGATTATTTAATATTATTCTTCTCAAGTAAATAATACGAAGAATATTAATTAATTAATATTGTTTTAAGTGACTTAAGTGGAACTTATAATATTTATAAAGTCACTTTATTATATTTCCCTCCTAAAGTCAAAAGTTCAAATATTTAAATATTTGAGACGGAAAAGGGAATTTGGAGGGCCAATTCACGAAAGATATAAAAGTACATTTTGGAGGTTCATTTTCATTATCGAAGATTATTATTTTCCTTCATTGCTGGTTATGTAGCTGAGGGAGCTTGGGTTATAGGGTTCGGTGGTGAAACTATCCACCCTAGCTTGTGGCTTTGCGATCGATGCCAAATTTGTGAGTCTCCTTCGGAGACGAATTTGCAAGTTAGCAATTTATACAGTTCATTTCAAAATACAAATCTTTCCTCATTCAAGTTGATCGATTATAGCAGATTTAATATTGAGAGTCATTCAAGCTGGTCAATGATAGCAGATTTACTATTGAGAGGGGTCGATTCCATATACAGAGGAAGTAGTGGTATTTCTTGGAGATATTAAATTTTATATATACAATGGACTTTTCCTATTCAATTTGATGGGTTATTTAATCTTCTCAAAGTCTTACGCTATAGCAGAGTTATTTGGGTTGATATTAGGCCATTTTCAGGAGTCATATATTGCTGCCAATTTTATTTATTCCAATCATTGCTTCAAGTCTACCACCACCTTCATTGGGAAAGTGATCGCATCTTTTATTGGCTGACTGGATGCATGCGCGGAAGTCAGCGGAGTCAAAGAACAATCAAAACTTGGCTGTGTCATATCTAATTACCTTTACAAAGGCTACTGCACATATTAAGGGCAAGTCGTGACTTCAGATACCAACATTTGAAGTGTTGAAGGTAGTAATATTGTCGGCTAAGGTCATGCCAGAGTACAATCTGAAGTAAATACATTGAAACATGTAACGAATCATGAAATGTTTATGCTACATTTGTAGAAGAATAAATAGCATTCTCTAAATGGAATATTGCATATTTTATATGAGTTCAAAGTGTGTGCCATGATGAAAATACTCTAAAAAACATGTTTTGCAACGGACTTCTTTCATTTCATTCGACTATTGGAAATTAAGCACAATGGACAATAAAACGATATTGGTTGACAAAATGCTTGCATTTTCAAACCAATAAAAATAAATCGCAAATACCTCTTATCAAGGGTAAGGGTCTTTATAGTGGTATCAAAGCTAGTTTTCCTGCCAACCTGTGGTTTTCATGAGTGATAGAGAGAGAAGATACTATAACAGAGAAATAAAGAAACAATGGCAGCCCACTCAGGTTTCAGAAGGGGAAACTGCTTCAGGTATATTGGGGATACATCAAAGATCTTCCTTAGAGAGTGGTACTTATTCCTCTACAGGAGGTGGTGCACATAGAGAGATAGAGATGGGTGACAGAGGGGAAGACTTCCTTAATGCATTGTTGGTAGAAGAAAGAGCAACAAATCAACATATGACTCAGTTGATGGAGTTAATGGCACAAACCTTGCTCAATAACAACAACAATAACAATAATAACCAAAATGGCCATAATGGAGGCAATAATGGCCAAGGAGATAATTCGGTTACTAATAGGACTCCTAATTAGCATATTACACCAGCTAATTCAAAGCCTTTAATCCTTGTATTCCTACCTAGAGCAGAGCCTCAGGAAGGCAATGGACCCACATTGATAGAGATGTAGGAACAACTTAGACAAGACTAGGTGAATGTAGGTCTAGGTTTTTAGCATGATATCTCCCTCCGTGACTATATGGACCTTAGGATGCAACATATGCCCAATAGGGGTAATAGAGAGCATCACAATGACCTTAGAAGGAAGGTTGTTAAGTTGAGCTTGCCCTTCTTTGATGGTTCAGGGAAGACTTCAGCATGTGCCTGGGTTTAGAAAGTTGATACATACTTCTAGTCGAATCCAATGCCAGAATATGAAGCAATCAAATATGCTTCCATACATCTAGATGGAATTGCCCACAAGTGGTGGCATCATGGTATGGTAACCATGGGCCATGATCAGATCACATCCTATGCTGAGTTTACCAAAAGATTACTCGAAAGGTTTGATAACAAGGATCTTGAACTCCATTTCAAGGAGTTAGCTCAATTGAAGCAATGGGGATCGGTGGATAGCTACATTGCTGATTTCCAGAGACTCTCTGTATTGGTCATTGATATATCAAAGAGGATATTTCTGGTTTTTTTATGGATGGTTTGGTGGACCCTTTAAGGGGTTGGGTCAAAGCACTAAATCCTAACTTGCTACAGGAGCCAATCAAGAAAGCTAGGGATAGAAAATCCATTTTCAGTGCCCTTAGGAGTGGAACCTTTGAGAGTTTATCTAGATGTGCCTAATGGACAAAAGATCCTTCCTCTAAGACAACTGAAACTTGTTCATAATTGAATCTTTCTAGCTCATATCTGAGTTTCAAATTCTGAGCTATAGTCAAGGAGTTATGACATTGACTAGTGGCACCACTAAAATAACCCTATACAAACAGTTTGTTTCTAGTTGTTTGTCCTTATCTGACACTTAAACTTGTGCATAGAAGGAACACATGCCACCTGGGGAGGGATGTGTTGTGACCTATTTCACACATCGCCCCATCGCAAATGGGGACCCCCAAGTTTGGTTTCGCCCTCTGCGCAACGTCTTTGAGAGTCTTTAATTTGGGTAAATTTTGAAAGTCAGTCTGGCTAAGTTGAGATTTTGAACCCATTTTTGGGCCTTAACGTCATAAAAGTGCTTAGAAGACCCGGTAGACGAAGATCGCCATTGCTTTCGGTCGTTTCTGACACTTCCTATTTTTTAGGGATTCTGCTTTTTTGCTTTTTGCTTTTTTGATTTTTGGCATTTTTAGGCCATTCTGGAGTTCCTATTTTTTAGGAATGCTTTTTGCTTTTTCTATTTTTGGAAAGTTTCTATTTTGGGAAAAAGTTTCTATTTTTGGATCCCACAAAGCAGGAAATCAACACGTCTCCAGAAATCAAGAAAATCAAGGCAAAATGAAAAAAGTTTGAAAAATGGTGAAAATTTTGGGAAAATGCTTAAGTCTGAGAATGGCGCCATCAAGAAAGAAGATGGCATGGAAACCTCAAAGTCCGCCCTACCTTTGGCATGCCAAAAGATAGGCACTAGCATGAAAGTTGCCAAGTCCGCCATAGGCAAGGTGGTCTCCAAGTCCGCCCTTGGCATGGAGAAGCTCAAGTCTGCCATGGCATGAAAGTTGCCAAGTCCGCCCTTGGCATGGAGGAAGGTAAAGTCCGCCCAAGATGTTTGGAAATGGCGCATGGCTTGAGGAAGCCAAAGTCCGCCCTTGGCACAAGAAGTTCAAAGTCCGCCCCTAGAGAAAGATGGCATGAAACTTGTGAAGTCCGCCCAGCCTAGAGGAAAATGGCAAGAGGCACATGAAGTCCGCCCCAAGAAGTGTGGAGAAAGATAAAATATGAAGGGGTGCGCTCCAAGATGTTTGGAAAGGGGTGAAACTACAAGGGAATTCATTGGAAATTGGATTAAATGACTAAAACAAGTGGAATTTGCCATCGGACAAGGCACAAATAAAATTCGCCATGGCAAGGAAAGTCTAAGACCAATGGATAATAAAAATACGCCATAGGCAAGAGATTATAAGAGATTCGTCCAAACTTTGGAAGGAAAATTATTCTAAGGCATGAAAAACAGAGAATTATCTAGAAGAAGAAGAGGTTTTGGCCGGCATAAAAATCACGCCTCGGCGCAACGGAATGAAATTCTTTGGCACAAAATGAAGAGTGTTTGGCAGAGCAAGCATGAAGTCCGCCCCTCTCAGCTTGGAAAATTCCTAAGGCACTAGTAAAAAAATGGCAAAGTGGCAGAGATCTCCAAATTCGCCCAACCCAGAAGATGAATCGTTTGGCTAAATAAAAATGTCCAGAGAGGCCAGAACTCCGCCTAGAAAATCAAAATTTGGCAGATGAGCTATTGAGCATATTTTGGCTAGGCAGACAATTTGAAAAGAGATATTTTGCCTCGGACAAAAGAAATTAGCCATGTATCAAAGTTAAATGGGTTGGAATTTAATATTTTAATATTTTTAATTATTTCCCTGACACTTAGGGAATTTTAATTAAAAATTCAAAATCCGGGGATTATTTGGAAGATTAAACTAGTCTGCCTTAGATAAAGTTAAACTTTGCCATGTTCGGAAGATTTAAAGTACATTGGAAAATTAAATTTAAATGATTAATTTAATATCTTTTCCAAACTTGGACAATTTTCTTTGAGAAAATTCGAAAATCTCAAGCAGAGATGAAAATTAGAAACTTGCCTTGATAACTGAAAGTGAAATTAGAAATTTGCCAATCTGAGAAGAAAACGTTTCTAAAAATTGGAAGAAAATCAAAGGAAAGAAAACAATGCCTTGAAGAAAATCGCACTTCTCAGCCATAAAATGAGTTTCAGCAACTCATTTCTTCACAATTCCGGCTGTGAAGTAGCTATCTCTCTCGAATCTTCAGGAAATCATTCGCGAAGGAGAAATTTGTGAGAATAACATCGTTGTGAGAATCGAGATAGCATTTTCTTATTGACAGGCGTGATTTTTGAGAGAAGTAATTTATTTCTTTGCTGAAGTCGTACTTCCAGCATATTGGCGCACTTCTTC
Organism: Sequoiadendron giganteum; assembly: GCA_007115665.2. Classification (NCBI taxonomy): domain Eukaryota; kingdom Viridiplantae; phylum Streptophyta; class Pinopsida; order Cupressales; family Cupressaceae; genus Sequoiadendron; species Sequoiadendron giganteum. The sequence continues at coordinate 366,173,196 of CM021107.1, read as the reverse complement.
TGGCAGATTTTCTGAATTTTTAAATTCATTTGCAGCCACAACACGATCTTCGAGGTTTGGAAGTTAGTTTACAATGTATTTGCACTGTGTTTCTATCTTCTACTTCATTTCCGGCACGAATTTCATTCATGATGGGCGAATTTAATTACTTTCAGCCTGCTTTTTGACAGAAATTTTTAATTTAATAAGGCTGAAAGTGCGATTTGTCCAAGCTACACCCCGAAACTCGTTAAATTTAAATAATCTTGTATTAATGTTAAGTATTTTGTGCTTGCAGGCTGCCGATCGATCAAGGAGAAATATCCAGGCAGGCACAGATGAAGTTTGCAAGTAAAGGATCGCAGCCAGAGACCAGAATAAAGTCTAAATGGAAAAATGTCTCAGACACAGATCTTGGCCACATCGATCTCGTGGAATTTAAAAAGAGGATATATGGACACAACGGACCCTTACCGACGCCTGCCGCTAGAAGGATGGTGAGAAACGGCATATTTCAAGCTGCCGGATTCCCGCCTGCGCTTTGCTGTGCTGAACTGATGGTGGAGTGTGCACTTCACTATGATGCTGAGTCAAGGCGGATTGTGGCGCCTGATGGGAGAGTATTGGCGCATCTGACGGAGTTGGCCATTCAGGAAGCCTTCGGCATTCTGGCATATCCTAAAACCGTCTACAAGACTAAGGAAGATGCTCAGAAGTTATATGATGAAAGCCCTGGTCTTTGTGCTGCCAACCTTAACAAATCTTGGCTGGACAAGCCTAGGCCGTCTGTTAAGAAGATGCCCAAGAAGTTGCTGCGCACGGACTTCAAGGAAGACTATGGAGATATTATTATCTTGTTGAACAGAGTGGCAGGCAATCCCTCAGGAGCACCCTTTGAGCCATGGATGTATTACTTCATTGAGGACCTCACAGAAGGTGTCAAGATGTTCAACTGGGCTAGAATGATAAGCAATAATCTTCATCACCAGCTTATCAACCTAGAGAAGACCAAAACGTTTTACATGAGTTCTTACGTCATCTATATGTTGGCTAGAACTTATAGATATGCAGGTTTGATTTGCAAAGGCACAGTTGGCAGTAAGGAGAATGAGCTAAAGCCTTATGACTGTTACCCACAACTTCAGCTGAAGGAGAAGACGCACTTTAGGCGAGCCCACGACGCGTTCTTGATGTACATCACCAGGATACTCCAGGGAGGGACGCATCAGCGGCTGACACATGAGGCCAAAAGCCTAATCGGTAAATACGGGTCTTGGTTTATCCAATATCCAAGATTTACGTATATCAGAATTCAAGGATTCACTGGAAGCCCGTACCGTCTGCCCATCTTCCCCACGAATAAGATGGTCCTGCTCGAAGTGTTGAGGCAGTTAGAAGAGTTCCAGGGTCTTCAAAGGGTGAAACAGAAGGCGGCAGTTACTTTTCCCTTCTTTATAGGGAACATGCTGGAGTCTTGCCCATCATCACAGGCAGCTGACAGTGCCAGAATCGAGATACAACATTACCCTTTTTCCCCATATCCGGCTAGAAATCACTACGACCCCCATCACCACATCAAGACGGTGGATGGAAGGAGATACAAGCATAGGGTCGAACTGGAGGACTATTGGGCAAATGCTGCGGATGAATTTGAGGTCAGACGGAGGATGTGGTCCAGATTACCTCTCAACTTGATCAGGGCAACAGAATTTTGTCACGTGCCAGATCAGTTGGAAGAGGACGAGAATCAGACGCAACCGCGCTTCGATGAGAATTCAGCTTTGCCCGCTGTCCAGTGGTCAGAAGCAGAGCATGCTGACTTGAACGTCTTGATGAGGCCTGTCATCAAGTTTACTCAGTGGTGGGTTGATCAACGAGTTCAAGAATTAAGGCGCCAGAAGATAACCCTGACCTATGACATGCTAAGCGAGGCAGAGTCTTATTCTTCCAATGCGGGAGCATCACAGGACCTCCCAGTGATAGAGGCCACCACATCTAGGAAAAGAAAGGAAATAGCTGCAGGCAAGGAGCCGGTCCAGAAACAGGCAAAGATGAAACCTTCTCAATCAGCCGCCTCCAGAAATATTGAGGAGATATTGGCTACCGCCGATGCTTCACTGGCAGATATGAGGGATCCTTCTCCGATTCCTGAAGACAACGCGGAGCTTCAGCCAAATGAGGATGCGCCACCTTCTCCCACGGGCACCGAAATATTGGAGTCGGATGACGACAATGTGGGCACCCAAGATGAGGATTTTCAGGAAGGGATGATTTCAGCCCTTAGGGGAATTGTAGACGTTCCTGATAGAGAAGGCGTGCCGGAGGAAGACGGTGTTGAGCAGCTTACGATCCCGGATTGGCTGAAGGAAAGGCTAAAGGTACAAGTGCCGGCAGATGAACCAGAAGAGGATGATACGGCAGACTTTTTGGCCAGACTGTCTCAAACCGTGGCCAAAAAGCCGGCGAAGAAATTCTCCAGCATACAGAGAGACGAGGCCGGCAACAGGACAGTGCAAATCGCCGTGCCTACAGTGGACAAGCCGCAGGAGGATATGGCTCCACAGGATTACGCCATCACGACCATTGACTTGGGTCCAACCACTAAGGGCCAAGAAATGGAAGATTTGGACAATTCTGTGTCCGCCATCAAATCAAGGTTGGCGAAGGAGGTAGCCAAAAGGAAGGAGTGCCAATTAGAGATTGAGCACTTAAGGGAATATATTCAGCACTTGATCAAGCCACTTGATCAGGACACTACGGCAGCTCCTCTACTTCCGAACTCTTCGCAGGAGGCCATTAAAGAGATAGAAGAAAACAGGCTCACGGTTCAGGAGGCCAAAGAATGGATAGCAGCCAAGGGGATTGAAGCTGAGGCATTCTTGGAAAGATTAACTTTGGTTTATGGTCAGGCCACTGCCTTACTTTCTAGGTTGGCTGCTTTGGCAGAAGTATGGGATAACCTTCCGGATGTGCAAGATAGGATAATCCCTTGCCTTAGGATTCTGAAAGGAGTTCCTAAGCAAGAATTGATAGAGGGAGGCGTCATCGCAGCGGGAGCAGCCTATGACTTCCACACTTGGTATTGGGCCTTGACGGCACGAGGTGAAGTCCTGGAGAGGGTTAAGGTTGATGGTGTCAGATTGGAGGAACAGGTCAAGGAAGTTCAGGCCAGAATCCTCAACATAATTGCCGATGTCCTGGATAAAGAGGCGCTGCGAGAGAATGACCTGCAGTTGGAAGTTTTGAAGAAAAGTGTCCAGGAAAATATCTTCGACATCACTGGGCCCATCTTGAGGCAGGACTGGGCCAAATTGGCGAACTTCTTGAGCATCAGAGAGTCCTTTGAGAAGACTGAACCAGAGTGGGAGGAGACCTTCGCCAGATGCGCCGAGAGCATGGATGGGCTTGAATTCAGAATCGGCATGCTTCCGCAGGTTACCATGGACGAGGTTGCCTTGATCGTGTCCAGATTCGGCGAATACACGGCAGCTCGAGAGGATCAGGATGTAGTCCCTTGAAAATAGCTCCAAATGCCAACTCATTGCTGTTCATTGCCAGTTAACTGAAGTCATTTTGGGAAACCCTAATTAGGGTTTCGTTTGTTAAATCTTGACCGTCGGCTCATTTTTAATCTAAGCCATTTATTCAATTTGAGAACTCTATATAAACTCATTGACCCTCATTTGTAATGTGTGAAGTGAGTAATAAAAGATTGTTGCGACGAAACTATTTCCGTTTATAAAAGCTCTTGTGCATGATTTGCTAAGAACAACTTTTATTTTCAAGTAGTATGCAAGGTTTAATATTTCTCCTTCAACACTTAGATTAGAACTAGAATAGCATTTCATTTATACATTGGTTAGATGAATGATAGATTTGATCGCAGTGGCGGATAAAATTTTGCTCATACTTTTGTCGAGTGGATGATTTGCATTTGACGTGTAAAGTTAGTCTGAGCCATTAAATCGTGGATGCTTAACTTCTGTTTGTTTCAATTACCGATTCAAATATGAAAATTCTTATCACTTCCGTTGAAGATTGCACCTGCTTCGCGTAGTTGTCCAAAGGTGGCGAAACGAAGTGTGGTTACCCATTTTATCTAGTCGCTGCTGTCTCTTAAATTCTTAGGCATAGTTTAGATCTCTAAACCCTTATCCTTTTTTATTTTTTTTTTGGAAAATCTGAAGATACCCACCGAAAGAGCCTTCAAGGATAAAACCGTCTAAGTCTCCAACCTGCAAAGAGAATTTCATGTAAGTCCCCTTGTGATTACCAGCAATCACAACGCCCACTGGCCTTATCCACATGTCAAGACCTGACCAAAGAAACCTTGGAGTTATTGTATTGTCTACTAGATTTTTGCAAGCACTTTTCAAGAGAGGATAAGAGTGTCCTTTGGGCATTTTTATTCTGTGTTCGGTGGTGTACTCAAAACACACACCAATAGGATGCAGTGTTTAAAAAGAGCTGTTCACTTGTTATTTTTAGTAAATTTGTAATTTCTCCATTGTATAATGGTATGAAAGTTAGATGCCAGTGAAAAGAGTTAAAGGAATACACCTACTTACTTTTCCAATAAAATCATATTGTTTAGCTATTTAGTTCTAAAAGACATCAAATTTTATAGCTAGTGCGTTGTCCACTAATTGCACCTGTGATTCAAATCATTTCTAATGTTACATCCCAAAATGTGAGGTTACTATTTACTATTACTAGATGTGGTAAAAGTGAATGTGATGTGAATTCTCAAGATGAATTAATGATGCATATACCTTGTTATCAATATGAATGTTATATCACTTGATGTTGTTTCATTTGATGTTGTTCATGGTGAAATACTGCATAAATAAATAGATGGTTATTCTAACTTTAAAGATGTTTATATATATATATGATGCTGCTAAAAGTATGTGCTAGTGGTTATAGGAAAAGGTTCATTTTTCAGGGGGAGGGGAAGTATCATTCGGGAGAGGAGCTTGGTCGGTGAACCGGTAATGTGAACTATCTGAGCATACACACCCTAGGTTGAGTGAACCGAGTCAGTTATGTTGGGTTTGATAAGTCATCCATAGGCTAAGGAGTCTTGTTTACTTCTTTGTGCTTCATGAGTGATGTTTATTTGTATATCTGACTTACTATACTATGATCAATGTGTGGGAAACGTGAATGGATATATGTGAATAGGTTGAATGGGTATGTATATGTAATGTTCCCCTTTTGGCAGTGATCCTGTTAGCAGCTCATCAGCCTATTCCGGAGTCCTGTAGGTTCGTTGAGGTAAATCAAAGGGTTCCAAGTTTTGGAGGTTTTATGGTCTTTCCTCAATATTTACTATTTATAGTAAATACTATTTTTGGCAGTTAGCAGTTGTCAATCTTTAGTACATCATATCCTCTGGAGCAGTTATTTTGAATTAAGCTTTGGCCTTTTGAAAATATTACTTTAATGAAATTCTTCATTTAAAAGGCAAATTGTTCTAATTTTTAGTTGACCCCTTGGCCTAAGGTGTTAACTTAAACTTGTGTTAAAAGAGGGACTTGAAGGGTGGCGCCTCATGAAGGAATTTAAATGTTTTATTTAAATTCTCTCTTGTCTCAAGTTGGACGCCTTTCTAAGAGAATTATGTCTTTTTTGAAAATAGAAATGTGAGATGGCTTTTGGCATCCTATCTGAAGGAATTGAATAGTCACCCCTCTTTCTTTAAAAGTATGGTTTTGCTCCAGCATTTGGTTATCTCATGTTAAGCTAAAGTTATGCTGTCGAAATGAATTCTCATTTTGCACTTCGAGGAATGCTGACCTCCTAGTACCTTTCTCAATTTCGTGTTTGCAATATAACACCTAATTGAATTATTGCTGCTTCTCAATCAGACTAGCAGATAGAGATAAAAGATGAATTTTTGGAGAGTTTTACCAGTTTTGCAGTTGCTGTTTGCACACAGTTGAAAGTTGAATTTACTCACAACTGAGTGAGTGAATTTTGTTTTGTTCTGGGTAGTTTGCCAATTCATTCCTAAGGTTTGGGCGACCATTTCTACCAGTTTGCAGATTTAAATTTGGTGTGTGGATTTTTTACGACCAAAATCGCCCCTCAAGGAGGGTCATACATTTCAATTTGCATTGGGAATTGTGTCATAAATAATAGCTGGAGTTTTGAGGCTGTTTCTTCAACTTAGCAGGGGCGCCTATCTTCTAGTTGATCATTGCACTTGGTATCACACAATTCGGAGGCAATTCGGTTGAGTTATGAGCATTTGATAATTTTTTGTAGTTGCTGATTTGACATTTCCAGAATTACAGTTTGCTGAAACAGAATTAAATCATTTGTTGTTTCCATCTTTCTTCTTCTTTTCTCATTATGTTCTGACATGGAAACAATGTAAAACTTGGTGCTTGAAAAATGGTGAAAAACATTGTAATTTGCAGCCTTCTTATTTGTATGAACTGTTAATAGTAGTACTGTTTCAGTTATTAACATTGCTGCATTATCTAATTAGTTTCACACTAAGCAGCCTTGGATGGTATACCGCCAGTGAGGATAAATTGAATTGTAATCTCTTTCATACCCACTTTCAAGTGGCAAATCCCTACTCTTCAGCGGATGCCTGCCGTAGCAAAAGAAGTATTTTAAATTTTAATCTTTTCCCCCCATTGTTTGGTGGTAGCGTGGAAAATCCTTTTGGCTGGTTATCCACCTTTGTTACATTTCAATTCAGCATTAGCACTCCGCCATATGTTAGCACCTCGCCTGTCAAAGGATCTTGAGTGCACATTCTTGGTGTCGAGTTTAATCTCTCTCATTCAGTGTAATCTTTATAATAGTTGATTCAGTAGATCCTAGGGATCCTCTGACCATATGCCCGCCCCTCCTCTTTAAGTGGTTTTAGGGCGCATTCTGGGTTAGAGTTCTTTCATGCACGTTTTGGGTTATGCTAACATTAACAGGTGCTTGGTTACATTGTAAATGTTCACTAAAAATCAAGAAAAAATTGAGAGTATATTTCAGTGGTATCAGAGCAGAAGTTCCTGCCATCCTGTGTTTATCAGTCTATCATTTGACAGATGAGTGACAGAGCAACCATATACTTCATCAGAAACCAGGCCAGATCTCAGTTACAGTTTCCGCCAGTGCCAGAAGCAGATACTTTGTCAGAAGCCTTGAGAGAAACGGGTAAAACAGTTGAGAGTATGTCAGAAGGGCCTCGTCTTTCAATGGAAGAAAAAGAAGCCCAAACAGAAAAGAAGTTTGACAACATGTTAGACATGATGGCACATTTGCTAGCTAGATTGGATCAACAAGCTAGTCAAAACACTATTCAGCTCCAGCAGAATCAAGTTGGTGAAAATAGTAGTAATAGTGGTGTTAATGGAACTTATGCTTCTGATGGTCATAATGTTTCAGCGGTAAATGGAGGGGACAAAACTGTTGGACAGCATGTCACAATCACAAGAGGATCTTCATCTAGACCTCTTCTTCCTACATTCACTCTGAGAGATGAACGACCACCTGAAGTCGGGGTACCTTTTGCTGATGATGCTAGGCAAGCATATATGGAGTACATCTCTTTACCCCCTGATATGAGAGATGCATGGACCTTTGATCAATTCATGAATCAAAGAAATAGAAGGAATGGTGGAAGGAATGAACATCGTCCTCCAATGAACCATAGAAATGATTTTCAGCAAGCATTGGGTAAGATTACCTTGGACCACTTTGATGGAAGTAATAAGTGTGCAGCCAGGGCGTGGTTGCAGAAATTGGATAACTATCTTTCACTTAGACCAATGCCGGAGGAAGATGCAATTAAGTTTGCCACATTACACTTGGATGGAGTGGCTCATGAATGGTGGACTCATGGTTGGGTTACTCTTGGCCATAACCTCATCCATACCTATGAAGAGTTTACCAATAAATTGATTGAAAGATTTGATACCAAAGATCCTGAGCCGAGTTTCTGAGAATTGGCACAATTGAAACAACACGGATCTTTAGACACTTACGTTGCTAATTTTCAAAGGTTGTCAGTAATGGTGCCTATCATTACTGAAAGAAGACTTGTGGTATTATTTGTAGAAGGTTTAATGGAGCCTTTGAAAGGATGGGTCAAAGCCTTTGATCCACCGTCATTAGATGAAGCAATCAAAGCAAGGAGCATGGAGTTGGCTGCTCGAAGCCCAAAATTTCAGTCCAAACCTTTGAAAAGGGATAAGAAGAAGTTCCCTCCAAATGAGCCCAACAAGTATCCACAAAGGATATCTGATGAACTTCGTGATCAGCTTAGGAAAGGAGTTTGCTATACTTGTCGTGAACCTTGGACAAGAGGTCACCGTTGTTATGGGAAAGGTAAAGCACAACAAATGGAGGGCTGTTCTAATCTTGGATTAGAATCTGGTCCGTATGATCAGCAGTATGAAACAACAAGTAGTGAAGGAGAAGAAGCTCCAGAAGAGGAACCAAAAGTTGGAGATGGTAGTGCTTTTGCCCAACTGTCTAGTTTCAAAAAAATAAATCCTTTTGAATTCGTGGAGTGGTTAGTTCTCAAAGGATTGTTGCTCTAATTGATACAGGAGCAACTCATAATTTCATTGATGAAGGCCTAGTTACCAAAAGAGGATTGAAGACCGAAGAGTTTGAAGGATTCAAGGTAATGGTAGCAGATTGCTTTACCATATCTTGCACAAAGAAAATTCCTAATCTTTCTATGCAATTGGGAAATTATGAGGTGAAGGATGACTTCTATGTTGTTGGCATTGGTGATACCAATAATGTTTTGGGAATACAATGGCTGCGATCTCTTGGAGAGATCACCTTGAATTTGCAAACCATGGAATTGAAATTCCAAGCTGATGGGAAGAAGGTTGTTTTGAGAGGGATGTCCAATGGAGGTCCTCGAATTGTGTCCTTGAAAAGAATGGAGAGGCTGATCCGTCATGATCAAGTTGAATGGGTAGCGAAGTGTATGATCTTACCAGTTGATCCAGTTGTAGAGAAAAGACAATACCCGCCTGATATACAAGCTCTACTTTCTAAAAAGAGCAAGGTTTTTGGTGACTTACCTTTGGGAAGACCACCTGAAAGAGGGTGCAAAGCCGTTCATCACTACTCCTTACCGTTATCCAAAGAAGCAGAAAGATGAGATAGAAAAGACTATCAAAGAACTTTTGGAGGTAGGGTTCATTCGACCAAGCAAAAGCCCATTTGCTTCAGCAGTAGTATTGGTCAAAAAGAAAGATGGTACAATGCGTATGTGTGTTGATTATCGCGCACTGAATTCAAAAGACCATCAAGAATAGATATCCTATTCCCTGGATAGAGAGCTTATTGATGAGCTTCATGGGGCTATATTCTTCTTGAAGATTGATCTTCGATCCGGTTACCATCAAATCAGAATGAGAGAAGGGGATATTGAGAAAACAACTTTTAGATACCACTATGGGCACTTTGAGTTCCTTGTCATGCCATTCGGTTTGACTAACGCTCCAACAACATTTCAATCTTGTATGAAAAAGACTTTCAGGCAGCAGTTGAGGAAGTTTGTGCTTATCTTCTTTGATGATATTCTCATTTTCAGTAAGTCTTGGGAGGAGCACCTTCATCACTTGGAGGAAGTGCTTAGCATTTTGGAGGCTGAATGCATGTTTGCTAAAGAATCCAAATGTGAGTTTGGGATGACTGAGCTTCTCTATCTCAGCCACATTATCAGTTCTAAGGGGGTCAAAGTTGATCCTGAGAAGATTAGAGCCATTATTGATTGGCCACCTCCAAAAAATGTGACTCACTTGAAGGGATTTTTGGGCTTGTGTATGTTTTATAGAAGGTTTGTCAAGGGGTATTCTCACATGGCAACCCCTCTCACAGATCTCGCCAAAAAGGGAGCCTTCCTTTGGACAGATAAAGCATAAGGAGTGTTTGATAAATTCAAACAAATTATGAGTTCATGTCCAGTATTGTCTTTGCTTGATTTCAAAAAGCCCTTTGAATTGCAATGTGACGCTTCAGGGAAGGAGTTGGAGCTGTTCTCATGCAAGACAAACACCCTATTGTCTTCAAGAGCAGAAAATTGAGAGGAGCAGAAAAGTTATATTCAATTTATGACAAAGAGATGCTTGCCATTATGCATGCTTTGTCCAAATTCCGCCAATACTTGGTGGGAAGTAAATTTGCGGTTAAGACTGATCATAATAGTCTTAAACATTTCATGCGCCAAAAAGATTTGAATGAAAGGCAACAAAAATGGGTAAGCAAACTTTAGGTCTATGACTTCGATATTGAGTATGTTAAGGGGAAAAACAATGTAGTTGCAGATGCTTTGTCCAAAAGACCTCATTTGCAGTCACTTTGTGAGCTTTCAGCAGATTAGAAAGAGTTGATTGTTGCTGATTTTGCAAAAAATCAGTTCACAACGAGCATTATAGAAGGTCATTTGGTTGATGAAAGGTATAATTTGGTTGATGGTTTGATTATGTATAAGGGTAGAATCTTTTTGGTACCCAAATCCAAGCTTAAGAGGAAGATTTTTCAGTCATTCCATGATGTTCCTCTTGCTGGTCATCAAGGCATGTTCAAGACTTACAAGCAGATAAGAGAAAGGTTTGCTTGGAAAGGGATAAAGGAAGAGTTCATGAACTACATAAGGGAATGTTCTACTTGCCAAAGGAATAAAAATGAACATTCTTTTCCAGCTGGTTTATTGCAGCCCTTGCCAATTCCAAATCAGAAATGGGAAAGTATTGCTATGGACTTCATTACCGGTTTACCCAAGGTGCAAGACCGCGATTGTATTTATGTTGTGGTGGATAGATTAACTAAATATGCTCATTTCTATGCTATCACTACTTCATTTACAGCAGCTCAAGTAGCTGAATTGTTCTTTAGAGAAGTTTTTCGTTTGCATGGTTTGCCTAAGACCATTGTCAGTGATAGGGACAGCAAGTTCCTAAGTGTGTTTTGGCAAGAGATATTCAGGTTGAGTGGTATAGTGCTCACTCCAAGCACTAGTTATCACCCGCAAATGGATGGGCAATCTGAGATTGTCAACAAATGGTTAGAAGGCTACCTCAAAAATTATGTTTTAGGGCAGCAAAGGGCTTCGGTTAAGTGGTTTCATTTGGGGGAGTTTTGTTACAACTCTTCTTATCACATATCAATTAAGATGTCTCCTTTTATGGCTCTCTATGGGTATGATGCTCCTAACTTTGTAGACTTGGTGTTTAATGATAGTAGAGCTCCCTAGGCAAAAGATATGCTTCAGCACAATCAAGACATCTTGAAGTCACTAAAAGAAAATCTGCAGCAAGCTCAAAATCAGTAGAAGTTATACGCTGATCAGCAGCGTGTTGAACGTTCTTTTGAGGTAGGAGACATGGTCTATCTGAGACTTCAACCCTATAGGCAATCTTCCCTTTAAAAAAAAGGTGCGGAAAAATTGAAGCCACGTTTCTATGGTCCGTTTAAAGTCACCAAAAGGATTGGTGAAGTGGCGTATGAGTTAGAACTTTCAGCGGACAGCAAAGTTCACAATGTCTTTCATGTGTCTCGCCTCAAGAAGGCACTTGGGCACAATGTGGTGGCTACTTCAGAATTTCCTCCCTTAGATGAAGAAGGGCAGTTGGTGCTGCTTCCAGAAGAGATCCTTGACAGTAGGGAGAGGTCCTTGAGGAGGCAAACAATCAAGGAGTATTTGGTAAGATGGAAAAACTTGCCTATTGAAGATGCTACATGGGAAGGTGAAATTTTTTTGCAGCATCCAGCTTTGCAGTTGCTTGAGGACAAGCAATTTCGAGGGGGGCAAACTGTAATGTTCCCCTTTTGGCAGTGATCTTGTCAGCAGCTCATCAGCCTATTCTGAAGTCCTGTAGGTTCGTTGAGGTAAATCAAAGGGTTCCGGTTTTGGAGGATTTATGGTCTTTCCTCAATATTTACTATTTATAGTAAATACTATTTTTGGCAGTTAGCAGTTGTCAATCTTCAGTACATCATATCCTCTGGGGCAGTTATTCTGAATTAAGCTTTGGCCTTTTGAAAATATTCTTTAATGAAATTCTTCATTAAAAAGGCAAATTGTTCTAATTTTCAGTTGACCCCTTGGCCTAAGGTGTTAACTTACAGTTGTGTTAAAAGAGGGACTTGAAGGGTGGCGCCTCATGAAGGAATTTAAATGTTTTATTTAAATTCTCTCTTGTCTCAAGTTGGACGCCTTTTTGAGAGAATTATGTCTTTTTTGAAAATAGAAATGTGAGATGACTTTTGGCGTCCCATCTGAAGTAATTGAACAGTCACCCCTTTTTCTTTAAAAGTATGATTTTGCTCCAGCGTTTGGTTATCTCATGTTAAGCTAAACTTATGCTGTCGAAATGAATTCTCATTTTGCATTTCGAGGAATGTTGACTTCCTAGTACCTTTCTCAATTTCGTGTTTGCAATATAACACCTAGTTGAATTATTGTTGCTTCTCAATCAGACTAGCAGATAGAGATAAAAGATGAATTTTTGGAGAGTTTTACCAGTTTTGCAATTGTTGTTTGCACATAGCTGAAAGTTGAATTTACTCACAGCTGAGTGAGTGAATTTTGTTTTGTTCTGGGCAGTTTGCTAATTCATTCCTAAGGTCTGGGCGACCATTTCCACCAGTTTGCAGATTTAAATTTGGTGTGTGGATTTTTTAAGAGCAATATCGCCCTTCAAGGAGGGCCGTACATTTCAGTTTGCATTGGGAATTGTGCCATAAATAATAGCTAGAATTTTGAGGCTGTTTCTTCATCTCAGCAGGGGCGCCTATCTTCTAGTTGATCATTGCACTTGGTATCACGCAATTCGAAGATAATTCGGTTGAGTTATGAGCATTTGATAATTTTTTGTAGTTGCTGATTTGACATTTCCAGAATTACAGTTTGCTGAAACAGAATTAAATCATTTGCTGTTTCCATCTTTTTTCTTCTTTTCTCATTATGTTCTGACATGGAAACAATGTATAACTTGGTGCTTGAAAAATGGTGAAAAACATTGTAATTTGCAGCCTTCTTATTTGTATAAACTGTTAATAGTAGTACTGTTTCAGTTATTAACATTGCTGCATTATCTAATTAGTTTCACACTAAGCAGCCTTGGATGGTATACCGCCAGTGAGGATAAATTGAATTGTAATCTCTTTCATACCCACTTTCAAGTGGCGAATCCCCACTCTTCAGTGGATGTCTGCCGCAGCAGAAGAAGTATTTTAAATTGTAATCTTTTCCCCCCATTGTTTGGTGGTAGCGTGGAAAATCCTTTTGTCTGGTTATCCACCTTTGTTACATTTCAATTCAGCATTAGTACTCCGTCATATGTTAGCACCTCACCTGTCAAAGGATCTTGAGTGCACATTCTTGGTGTCGAGTTTAATCTCTCTCATTCAGTGTAATCTTTATAATAGTTGATTCAGTAGATCCTAGGGATCCTCTGACCATATGCCCGCCCCTCCTCCTTAAGTGGTTTTAGGGTGCATTCTGGGTTAGAGTTCTTTCATCCACGTTTTGGGTTATGCTAACCTTAACGGGTGCTTGGTTACATTATGTACACATACCCATATGTAAAGCATATCGATACAGACATATGATCGGCAAATAGATATGCTCATATGTATGTGTCGACATGGTATACATACACATATGTGTACACTGTGGTATATACATACACACGCTACCTATTATTTGGGGATATTATAATATTATTGTAGTATTGCTTTGGAATTTACATATACACATATACATAGATACGTATATTGAAAGTATGCTGACTGGCCCACAATATATGTATGTATCAAATAAATATGTAAATGTGTATATATTTATATATGTAAATGTATATATATATATGTATATATAAGCATATTTAAACTATAATATTTAAATATATATACATACATATATATTAAAGTAAAATAAAGCTATAATATAAATATCTAAAGTATATAATTAAATATATAGGTATTTATATAATTTAATTGGTTTGATTTAAATAAGAGATCGATACGTCTCATGGTAAAGGAAGACTTTATTTTAAATCAATTTATGAGATGTCGAATAGTGCACTATGGGAAACCAATTTAAATCAAAAGGATGAAATATTTAGTCTTCATTTTGAATCAAACCTTTTTTAAAGTCATGTCGAAGTTAAATATTTCATTGTGAACTATATGAAACTTTTGAAAAGGAAATAAAATGGAAAATAGAAGATGCCGTGAGAAGTGATGTGCATGCTTGGAGAATACACGCTATGACCAGGTCGCTGGAACTCCATTCAGCTGAGTATTTGGCAATCAAACCGAGTAAAATGGCAATATGGATAACATGCAAGCAAACTTGACTGATTCTTCAGTGATGAATCATCAAACTGATTTTCTGTTATGCGCCAAAGAGGGACGTTTTTCCTGTAAGTGGCAATTTTGAGTTTTGAGTTGAACCAATCTTGAATTGTTGGCTCTAATGAGGTCGATTCACACTCATTTTGGATAAGTAAGGGTTTAAGAACCCGCCATGTACCATGTTGACTAGTTTTGGGCACTTTGTTGTCAATGCGCATGCCCCCAATGGTGGAATCCATTGCATTTCGGGTCTATAAAAGGATGCCCTGCCTTTCATTGAAAACACTTGAATACACTTGAGCATTCTGAGTTTAGAAAATTCCTGAGCATCCCTTTATCATTACATTTTGTTGTATTTTTTGAGTTGCTGATTCTAGAAAATACAGTAAATTGCTGATTACCAGTCACTGTATTTTTCTTTATCATTATGAGTTTAGGGTGGAGAAATTAGGAAGTTATAGCTGAGTAGGAATTCAGTAGAGAAATCACCTTTGAGAGAAGAATTAAAGGAATTCATTTAGAGGGAATTGCCATCATCAAAGAAGCTATTTTCAGTTGGATTCTGGAATGTTCAAAAGAGCATCTCTAGAAGGAAAAGCTTGGGAAAACAGGCATGGGGAAAATCTTTTTTATTCTCTGTTTTTGAACAATCAAAGTAAAAGAGTTCTTTGTGTTTTTCACTATGCATTGATTGAAAGATAGGCATAGTTGTTTGATTGTGTGAAAGAAGAATCATGTTTTTTGTTTGTGTTGATGAGCTTGCAATGACTGAAAGATATGTCTTGAATGCAACATAATTATAAGGGAAAGGAAAATTGTTTATTTACTTTGCTTAAAAAGGGTATTTTAAGTATAGTAAATTATTGTGAAAGAAAGAATAGGAATGAATTGAAATGCATTTTTGTATGAATGTTGCTTATTCTGTATGATCTCCATATATGGAGAATACGAGAAATTTGTTAATATCTATTAGGACCGAAATGAAGGCAGAACCAAGTATGGTCTTAAGCTTAAGTTATTAGGTTAACTAATACAAGCTAAGCACTCCTAGGATAAAGATTTCCGGATTAAGAGTTATGTTACAAGACACTTGTAGATTGTTTCATTTGTAAGTAGATTGTTTGAAGGTAGGTTTTATGAAACAGGATATACCTATCTTGTGTAACTATTTGAAGTAGATTGTTTAAAGGTAGGTTATCTGAAATAGGATATATCTATTTTGACTAATTAATTAGTAGATTAGTATGGTGTAGGTTAGTCTGGGATAAAAAATTATCCAAAAGTAAACGACGATACCTATGCGTAGTGTAAGATAGCCCTAAGTGAAATCGGCCCCGAGTAGTGTATATGATAGATGACCATCATTCGAAGTACTGAATGAGAATACTTTGGCCAAAGTAGTGAAATGTATGACATCCACTTAGACTGTGTGATGCTTGAGACTACACTGTCAGTTCATCGTGATCCTTGTACTAGTATGAGATTGTGAAATAGGAAGGTTCGAGTTGTGGATAGGACACAACACTATGCTCAATTGGTTTACAGTATTGATTACCCAACCGGTCTCTTTGTGAAGGGAGGGCCATCTATCAAATGATAGATGTGCAGAGGACCGCATTATAAGTTCGTGGTTGGCAGAAAAGCGCCCGAGTGATGCTTCTCCTCCTCCGAAGGCTACTGGCGCACCAAGATTTGAAAGGACGGATTCCTGGACCTTACTACTATTTGTTCTAAAACTCATTGGAGCTATGATAGTTAAGGTACGTTTTCTCGTTATTTATACTTGTGAAGGTATTGAAATGAAATGGAATCTTTATTGTAATTGTAATATGATATCTTGTTCATAGATTATCAATAAAGGAAAGAAAAGTTATATTGCAATAACTTGTTAGCACATTTATTTACTCTTTTGATGTAAATTGGAAATTTTTTGTTTTACCTAAGGATCGGGTCGTTACATCTAAATGAATAAATCAAAACTGAATCACTTTTATCAAATGTTGAAGTTTTAAATTGACAATCAATCCTCTTTTGCAAAAGAAAACCAAATTGAAAAGTTAAAAAAAATGATCATACCCTTGAACCACCTGCGAGAAATGATTGTTTGAAGACTGAAAATGGTGACTCTTCAAACTGCAATAGATGATATTGACTTTGAAAAATCTAAGCGTTGACAAGTAGGAACCAAAGACTACTAAGATCCAACCCTATTGGCATCCTCATTAACATGAAAGTATTCAACTATGACAACACAGATTTAAACAATATTTGATATGAGGAACTTTTTATTAACCTATGGTGACACTCTATACTTGTCAATATTGATCTCTAGGTTTATTATTTTCATGTGTTGCTTATCATAGTGCTTCAAGGATGAATCCTTTCCAACGTTGGAGGGTACGTTATAAACTAAATGCGTTAGAACTAACCATCTTGTAGGGACAAATTTCTATGCTAGTATCCTCTAAACCTTTATATGTTACCTAATACCTGATCTCCTATCTCTCTGCTATTCTCTGTATTGTATCATTTGAATACAACAATGCATGTTGAGCATTTCTTATCATGATGCTTTGGTAAACTTTCATTTTTTCTTAAGAAAATCTTGGACTCTAACAGACATATTCTATTCATGTTCAAATACCATTTAGAACTTTTATTTAATTTCAATCTTCCTATTAATGACCCTTCAATAAATGTTTAGCTCCAGTTATTCCTCTTGATCTTGCTATTTCTAGTCATGCTTAGATGATTGGGAAGGCACTTTCATATTTAAATTATCTTCATTCTTCCTTTTTTAAAGTCCCAAGTACATAGTGCAGTTGTACTTTTGAGGCTGAATGCATGGATCTCACTTTATATATTTAGCGATCTAGACAAATTGTAAATTGGAACATTTGCCACCATGATGACGGGCTTCCATCATTAATTGATGCCTTTTACCCTCTGTTTTGGCTAGTGTCTTATAGAAAGAGAGCGAATGCATTTTTTAATAAAGACAAAAAGCTTTGTATTTTCAGAGTATGATTTCCATAAACACCTCCATATTATAATTAACTACATGGTTAAATTGAAGCAGGATTTTAAATTCACCTTCGAAGAAATTATAGGAGCTCCATACATAAAATTTATAGCATATTGAGTAAGGAAATTAAGCATAAGCGAAAATTACCTTATAAAAAATTTATGACATATGTAGGTGCATTACCCGAAAGAAGCGCTTCAGCAAATTGATTGTGCTGAAACCAAGTCACTACTTCTCAAACAACAGGTATTTTACTTTTTATTATTGTATTTTTCCCCTTGCCTGTACTGTTATTTCTGCACCTATTCTTTAATAGCTATTTTCTTGTCAATAGGGAACATAATTTTCTTGCAATTTTTTTTCTTGAGATGCATTTTTGTTTGTGTTGTATAATTGGAGACATGGATTCTGACTGGTGCATATTTTGAATTTGGCCTTCCATGGGGTTTATAGAATCTGCAGTTGCGTTGGCTTTTACCAGAATCTTTATTGAGGAAAGGAAATTCAAATGAAACTTCATTAGCGTTGGATGGTTGCAAGAAAGATGGCAGTCAAGTGCTTGGCTATAGTTGGAGTGGTCATCGAAAACCTCCCTCATATATGGATTGTTTTGTTTTTCCAGAGGATCTTATGGCAGCTTTGCGTACCATAGCTATGAATAAAGAAGACATGAATGGTGTTATGTCTTTGCTGAAAGAGGTAATGCAATCACTTCTCACTTGCATATAATCTTGCATTTTTGCATTCTTTGGGATAAGAAATCGAGTAAATGTTCTTGCAATGTAACAATGTTCAATGCTAAGAAATTTTTGTTTACACTTTACAAACACATTCTTTATAAGGAGCTTTGAGACATTAACAGTCCTTGAGAAAGTCAAATTTAAACAAAACAAAGGTACTTTACAAGTTTGTGTCATGTCGATTAATTTTTAGCAACCTACATGGATCCTTGTATTGTGCAATTTTTTTTGAAACATAAAACATGATCTTACAGATCATGATGACAGATCATGATGCCGCATTTTAGTTGGAATTGAGTGAGCTGAATATTGTTCACTTGTAGAGAATTCCATATTCTCACAGTAGACTAATCAGTCCACAATTGTCAAATTCAATGGTTTGTGCCTTATTGGATTTCAACGACTAGTGAGCATTGTTGAGAACTCATGAGAACTATTTATCATCATATGACATGGCATATTAGATGTAATGTCCCATTTTTGATGGAGGCTACAAAAAGGCATCCAGGAATGCATTATATCATGATTGGAGTTTATTCATTTTTTCTGCGGTGAAGCTTACAGGCCTAGCATTTTGAGGTTTAGGTAGTGAAACGATTCCACCCTGGCCTGTGGAGTTTTGGGCAATTTTGTGGGTTTCCTTTCAAGACGAAATTGCAAGGGATCGTTTGATCTATAGCATTTGGTCTTATAGTATGAGCGAGCAATATTGAATATTATTTGGCTGGTTGATCTATTCCTATGAGGATGATTTGTATTGGACTTCGGTGCTATATTTCCACCGTTGATTGTTTTTGAGAATATTTAGATTAATGTTTGATTTCTATTAATGATCGATTATCTTCTTCCGAGCATTTAATATTGATGCATATTTATATATTCTACTAGGTCGACTAAACTCATTGATAAGGTTAGATGTTATATATATTTCTATTGAATTTATCTTGCTTCAATTTCGTGGATTGCTATTGGATTAAATGTCATTGCGCCTCTATTGGATATCATTGTTAATTAGCATTATGCTCCATTGCAGAAATATTAAAGGGGCGATTGTCTCTACTAATTACTGATTGTTTATATGGCATCGCTAGACTAAAGGTATCGATTGTATTGAAATTACTCATTAATAACGGGTGCATCCTATATATCATATTTGCATATACTTATGGCTCGAGGTATTGATCGTTGACTATGCATGACTCCAGATTGTATCTTTCAATAGCGTAGAGAATGCTGCTTGCAAGGGTTTCCGTCCTCACAAACCCTGAGAAGATAACTCTCCTGCAAAACCAAAACCAAAACCAATTTCAATATCTTCATCCAGCCTCTCCCAAATGAGCTCTCAACTCGCCTTTATATAGAACTCTTTGATCTTCTAGAAAGACCCAAGAAGAGTGTTCAACAAGATTTTAGAAGAATATTTTAATATTCTTTGATGTGATCCCTTGATATGACTTCCTGATGTGACCCCTTGATGTGACCCCTTGATGTGGCATCTTGATGTGACTCCTTGATGTAATCCCTTGATATGACCTCTTGATGTGACCCCTTGATGTGTCTCCTAATACTTAAGTCACTTTTTGAAGATATTATTAGTAAAGTGACTATTAATTTATCATTAGAGTATGTCACTTTTTAACTTTTTAATATAATTATTTAATATTACCCTTTTGACTCTGCACTTTTTGCCTAGTAATATTAAATAATTAAAATAATGATTATTTCTTAAGAGGGCCGAAAAACGAGGACATTACAGTCCGCCCTTTCCAAAATTGTTTGTCCTCAAACAATTCCAATGCTGTCCCAACATCACTATGGTGAACCAAAGTGAAATTGAGTATGATCCCAGGGTCCCAAGCCAACCTAGGAGATCTATAGCACCAACCACTAAAAGCACTGCCCTGTCGGATGCCAATGCAAGAGGCCTCTTGATAACAACTAGTAAGTAGAGCAATCAAATACTGCAGCATCTTTGTCAACTCCTCAGGAAACCGCTCTCCAAAAAAACTAAATTGGAACACCATGGGAGTAAACCCCAGTAAGATAACATTGTATTCCTCATCCTTAATTGTTGAACTGCAAATCCAATTGATCCTAGGGTTCCAAATCAACCTCAAAAAGGAACTGCCATGCTGACACTGCACCACTCTGATCACAACTAGCAAACCAACATGCTTAAACTGCACCCTCCCAAAAAAGTAATCATCATCAACACCCATACTGAAAACCCTGAGAGGGCTGAACTCATTGCCATGTAATATACCCTGCCAAGGCATCTCAGCGAAAACCACATTGACTAGCTCACTGTCAATCACGATCCTGGGCAATAGAGAAAAGAATCTGGCTTGCCATAAAGAACGAAATCCAAGATATCCCTTAATGACATCCCAAAAATGAAGCAAGTCAATCATCATAGTAAAATATGCAGATATATATATTAACATCCCGAACCGGCTGTAGTAGTCATCCTTCATATTGGTGGAAGCTAGCAATAACTGCTCTAACTCTGTGAATCCTCCCAAAACTTGCTGCCATGAAGCTTGTAAGTACTTGAAGTCCGTTTGATCAAAAACCAAAGTCGCCATAATCAATGCTGAAATACTAGGGCAACAACTATCATAAAAATTTCCACTCCAATGTTGAGCTAGCGGTAGTGGCCCTTCCATTTGAAAATTGAATGGTATCATGCAAGTTCCTATGTAGGATAATTAGAAAGTGGACAGCGGTACCATCTCTGAATTTTTGTCCACCACTCCAATCTTGAATCAACATCTTATCCTTGGTAATTGTACGTGGGTCCCATGGACAAACTGGAAGTCCTTCAATCTCAACACCAACTGACTTTTGTTGTGCCACTCTGATAACCTCTAAAATCCAATCGAACAAAATCTCAATCTCCTGCTTCTGGAAGCAACCGACTAGAGAGAACATAGTAAGAGGCTTGCCAAACCTAAAGTCATCACCTGAAGTCAGAAATGTATCATACCGGAGTGAACTAGAACACCTCTTATTCAACCCACCTCCTTGTGTCATCAAGGACATAGTCAAATCTTGTGTATGTGGGCTGAAAGTAAATTGATGAGTACATCTCATTATGCAATTGAGGTGAAACTTTCCTACCTGTACCAATGGAATACCAAAGTAGTCATGTGCACTCCACCCTACATTGCCATCATCACAAGATGACTCACAACTCAAAACAAGATGAGTTGGTTTTGCAGCAACATCATCATTACCCCTTATAGTCTTGTCCACAAGATCTCTATGTGTTGCATAGAAAGAGTTTTCTAATATGCTTTCAGGAGTAGGAAGAGTACCATCATGAATACCATAGCCCTCACAAAATGAGGTCCTACAAACCTCTTGAAAAGAAGATGGAACTGCGCTAAGGTCCAACATGCAAGACTTAGAAGGAATCATCTTCTCTTGATAAGGTTGTCCAATGATAATCTCTATAGAACCAATGCAGAGCCTTGTGCTTAAATCTCCAACGTCGTATGATCTTGTATCCGATTTTGATGTGTCTGTGTTATCAACAATCCATTCCACCTGGAGTGGCCTCCCGTGGATGTGAAAGAGGCCCAACATTGATGCATAAAAATGTATACCAACCCCTGTCAAGCTGCTGGCATAAATTAGAATAACACCATGCACCCTGCAAATCAAGTCCATGATGGAGCCAAAGGTATCTCTATTGTTAAAGGATGATAAGAACTCATCATCAATCTATCCTCTAACTCCAAAGTGGCTATCCCAACTTCTCCTATCCGTCTCAACAGCTGCTGCCCTCTAAGTGTATCTTGTCAAGGTAGGACAGCCATCAACCAAGGAAGTAGGAGGTAGAGCCCGTGGGGGTAGTGTTGGGATACAACTGTCCTCATGTCTCACTCCCAACCATGGACTGGGATCAAATGGAAACTCAAGCATACACATCTCGAGATCGAAAATGATGCATCCATCACCAACTAACTCCTCTCGCCTAATCATCACAAGAGGCACTGCACCTGTATCCTGAGTGTAACGGCTAGAAGGTCTCATGCTGCTTTCGTCGTCCTGTGCCCTGGCTGCCATAGATGATTGTGTCTCTGTTGAACATGATGAACAACGAGCCAAACTCAACTCCAAGCAGAGCTCATCAACATGAACCTCAGATTACTGATGGGCTATCTGAGTACTCCTCAAGGAATCGCTAGAAGCCTTAAGCTCATGAGAAAGCTTATCAACTTCATCTTCTTTCCTTCTCAAAGCATTTGAATAAATCTCAATGAGGTTGAGAAGGTGGTCACGATCTAAAAGGTGTAAATAGTTTGTCTTCATTGCCCCCATACCTTCTTTGGTTTCTTTCAAGCTATCATGAGAAGACTCTTCTTCAATTCCCTTCTGACTTCTCTCCAACTGATCCATCCAAAGATGGTTTTCAATCAACTTGATCATTTTATCATGATGAGATAACGTTGCCACAATCTCATCTTCACTCACCTTCAACTGGTTCAAGTTGTGCGGACCTTTGGATGTATGAAGCAACTTCTGCTTCACATGAAGAAGCATTAGATTGTTCCTGAAGTTCTTGAGTCACACAACTATCTTCTTCTACAAAGTCATGTATACATGTATTCTGATTTGGAATTAGAACAGCACTAACTCCACCTGTAGAAACATCATCAATGCCTTGATTAAGCGTCATAACATAGAAGGGCTCAGCTTGTTGTTCGGACTCATCATCCCATGAAGATTTTGCATGTCCTAATGTCATAACACTCCTTACGAACTCCCCATCTGTCCCCTCATTTACATATCTCATATCCGGTGGTCTCCCAGGAGAGTAACCAATCCTCTCATAATGTGAACTCAAATCATTAGCAGGTTGAAAATCATACTCCAACTCAGGTTCTGAATCTTCTCCTGGATCCCATACCTTACTCTTTCCACCAAGTGCAGCACTACAACCAAGAGTTGTTCCATCATCCAACTCAAAAAGTGGATTTTCATGTTGTTGAATCCTAATCTGTATTCGACAAGTCTGAATATTCCTTTCTAATATTCAATCTGCAAGAACAAACATTTATTGATTTCGATATCTATTCTTGAGAATCGAATTCACCATATGTCTATAGATAGGGAGACACGTCCCATGAGTGGGACGTGTCTTTTGTCATAGAGTCCCTTCGTCTTAACTAAGACAACCGAATGTTAATCGGTTTATTTAAGAATCATTAAAGATGTTTAGATCTATATATATGCATTTGAATATATATACCATTTATATTCATTTAATATTCATCAAGGAACTATACTTGGTATTAGCGATTAATATCTGACCGTAGCTATTTCATTCAACACTCCCTCTTAGCTAGGGAAGATAACATCAACCAAGTATAAAGTGATATCATCTTACTCATGATATCAGAAGATATGGTATACTAAAAGTGTCAAGTCACATGACATTCTTCATAGCACATCTTCATTATGGTATGTGCACTGACATCAAGTCAGATGATGTCTACCATAATAAGTCATGGCATATACACGAATATATATACACATCCACCATGAATAAGGATCATAATGATCTTCAAATTGATATCAAGTCTAATGATATCTATCAAAATGTCCAAACGATACTATCATGACATGTCCACAGATATCAAGTCACATGCTATCCATCATGATAGTGAAACTAATCATTGTAAAGTCGTCACCTTACAATGTCAAAGTGTTCATTATCGAAAGATTGTCACCTTTCAATAATGTACACAGGGGGGGGGTGAGCCCATAAAGTCATGGAGTCACTCACATGACAAAAGAGTTTGCACATTAAACATCTTTTAAACATATTAGTACAAAGTAAACAATTTGAGTCTCAATCTCAAAAATAACTTACATTTCAACCATACCAATTTTCTTCCTGATGAGTTCAATTTTGACTCGGAGAGAGTTTTGGTGAATGTCGGTTGTTTGATCGCTTGTACTAATATGCTCCAACTAGCTCACATTCCTTTCTACCATGTCTTTCACATAGTGGTAAGGAATGTCTATATGCTTAGTTTTGTCATGAAACATTGGAATGACAGAAAGCTTCTCAAAGCTTTGATTATCACAATGGATGACAGTCGGCTCCAATGATTGTCCAAACAGTCCCACAAGGAGCTTCTGAAGCCACACTGCTCCTCTAGCTGCCATACAAGCTGCAATATACTCGGCCTGTGCTATACTTAATGCCACTAAAGACTGCCTCCTGCTGCACCAGGAAATCATCACAGACCCCAATCATCTTCTTTCAGGTTCAGTAGGCTCCCTCTGAATCTTTAAGTACCTGCAACAACCTTCTGACCTTTTCGTCCAAGATTGCCTACAACGCTTGCCATAGAGAATATTGCACACTTCTGAAACTGTAGAGAGTTCAGGATTGACCTCCTCGACCTCAACCCAGATCACTCTATTATGAATAGGTTTGCAGAGCTACCAATGTCAAATCCAGATGACAGTCTTGAGCAATTCTGATCTCAGCAGCTGAAGGAATCCTCTAAGGATTTGGCCTTGCAACTTCTACTCCATGAGTCACAATACTCCCTCTTGATCTATGCCTCAGAGATTGCAAAAAAGACTTTTGGAAGTGAACTCCCTCTAGCCACTGACTCAGTCCCATGGCTGCAAGTGTGACTTCACGCTTGATCATTTCTCTGGTTGGCATGACTTCCTCACAAGATGCCTCAAGCTTTTCATCACTAAGCAATCTCTCATCACCTTCTTGCTTCTAGATCTGTCCTAAAAGCATTTTAGAGAGAGATTACAAGCAGTTTTATAACTATCCAAGGAAATATTAAGGCTAGAATCATACAAGGTTTACTATCTCAGGTTATAGCATAAATGCATAAGAATTTACGAACAATATTAAGACATGATAAATAAATCAACCTATAAGAGAAATATATCAAAAGATCAGAATGAAGGGATAAAGAAACTTATCTTTAGTAAGTTCTGATGTAACTCTTTCTTCCATCTTTTACTCCTCTCGATGATGCTAATCTCAGCACAACAAAAGATAATCTGCTCAACTCAGATTTCTTAGATGCAATATGCAGCCAGCATACACACCATAGAGTCAGGCCTCTCAAGGCATCATCGTAGTCCATGCACAAAGAGAATGATAACGATGTGTACAACCAATCACAATCGAGTTTGGAATTCTCTTTTCATCTCTGAGTCACACTCAGAAATGTTCACAACTAGCATGAACATCTCACAATGAATGAAGGGTGTCTCCATAGGATCCGATCCAGGGATCACTATACAAGAGAAGGATAACACAATCTTTACTACACACAAGATCAAACAAATCATGTCAAATCTGCATAACTCAGCAGACTGACTTTCCACTCAAATGAAAATTGTTTCAAAAGAAAACAAAATACTTATCTCTTTAATTGATGGTACACCATAGAGTTGGATCTGAGACTGAGACTCATCTTTGCCACCTTCAGTGACGCCATCCTTGAATTTACACCTATCATAGGAGCCACATCTCGGGCTTTGCAGTGACCCACAGATCATCTCCAAACACAGATAATGACCAAGGCACCAATGCTTCCCAGATCTCAGATTATATTGTGAAATCAATAGATGTACTCTCCAAAATTGATTTCTCACAGCCTTTCCACTATTAAGCAACTTGAATACCACCAAGCCACGTGTTTTATCTTTTCCTCCAGATATGAAGCCCGACTAATATATTCCTTCTTCAATGCTTTCTGCATTTGTTATATTCGCCATCCTTGTTGTCTCTACATGACGCGATTTAAGAAGAATAAGACATCGGCTTATTTGTTCCTCCGGCTTGGCTGAAGATGCCACGACAACTCCCAGATTTGTCTTTTCCTTCAGGACATAATCGGTCTTGACTTGTCAATAGATAATTCTTATTTCTCCAGCGTCTGACTTTGGAATTCGACCTTCACACTCAGCGGCTATATGATAAGAAACAGCTCCCAGTATTTTCTATAGCCTTTACACATCGATTGACTTTTCCGATTACTTTCAGAATTATTTCAATTTCCACCTCCGGTAGTTTGACTTGATCACATAGCTTCTCCCAATTCATCTTAGAGATCCAGCATTGAAGAAATGTTTAATTCCCAACAGGTATTCTTTATTTTATTGCCTTGACGTAAAGTGTCAATTCCCATCTAATGGCAGTGCTTGCTGGGTCCCACGATTAGTTCCTTACACTTGTCTTTCTTCCATATAGCTTCAAAACACTTTCCTCCTAGCCACGTACAGGAAATATTTATTTCTAATGCCACGATTCCACTAAGGTGCCACGATATTCATGCATAGTCGACTCTTCTTATACTCCATGACCCCCACTAAACTTTAGGGAAGGTCTTCAAAGAAATATCGACGGTCCTGTACATCAATCTGCCCGAAGCCTTCAACGGATAGAATATTACAAGCTCGACCACCTCATTCAGTTTCGAGAGATCACACGACATAGTTCTCCTAGTAGAAATCCTCTAGATAGGCTAATATCTCTGCAAGTAGCAATAGTGCGAACTCGGCCATTTAATGGCTATAGCAACAATACAAAGTTGGCAGTAGAAAAGAAGGCAGATTCCATAGATGGCACAATAAGGAAATTGTCCCTTCACGGGATCAATTATCTCTCATGGTTAAATCGACATTTTATTTTATTAAATTTCAACTCAGACTTTTCTATCTCTTCCGACATAGAGAAGCGAATGTAGGTAATGATGGAATCCTGGACCATAGATCTAATGACGGGTCCTCAAGGCTTAGACACCTTCCCGCAATGTTGTTGTGATTTGACGAAGGAGATGTAGATTGAGAACACGAACAATGACTCACAAACAAATTGCTCAGAACATCCGACAAACACACTAGTAAGGCATGCACAATATTCGGCGACAATACAGAGATATGTGGATACAGGAAATCGAACAAGATCCACCAACAAGAGGTTTCGTTGATATAGTAATTTGTGACTTCCCGAACACAAGTAAAGACGCCGAAGAAATGCCGAGAGAATGCCCGACGCGAAAGACTGGGTCGGGTATCTAAACATGAGCAGGCGATCACAACTTGTAGAAGGTTCACGGAGGTGAACATCGGTCGAGTATGTATACATTAGAATTCCTCAAATACTTCCAACCGAAAATCACAAAGTAGATGGAGTCTGTGACACCAAATAGTGTAACAAATTTGATCACTTTAAATTCTTTCAAGGAATTCACAAATCTGATCGGATCCTCATACAAACTTGGCTCTGATCAGATCCTCATACAAACTTGGCTTTGATCGGATCCTCATATAAACTGCTTTGATATAGACCCGACAGTAAAAACAAGCTTTTGTTTCCAAATGGTGTCGCCACAACTCTTATCCGATGGTGGAGAAGTATTCCGATGGTGTGTGGCGAGAGCCGAAGGCTACGCAGCCATCATGCCATCGTACATATCCCGGCTGCTATGTTGAGCGCTTCCGATCATCCATCACTTTCAAACATGCAGACTGAACATAGCAACGAACACGTTCACGAAGATCTTGAGGTAGTTGATGGTATCTCATCCATTCCTTTGTATCCCTTCTTTTGACTCTCCACTCTTCAAGCCTAACTGTTAGAGACTGCAAGTAGGTCTGCATATTTCCGATCAGATGTGCACCAAACCCACAATGCAAATAATGAGTGCGAATGAGTTCTCCCAAATATAAGTGTTGGTTACAAGATTTTGCCCCACTGAACTCAGATTAAGAAATTCAGACTTGTGAATTTTTAACCACGGCTTTGATACCATGTTGAATCCTAATCTATATTCGACAAGTCTGAATATTCCTTTCTAATATTCAATCTGCAAGAACAAACATTTATTGATTTCGATATCTATTCTTGAGAATCGAATTCACCATATGTATATAGATAGGGAGACACATCCCATGAGTGGGACGTGTCTTTTGTCATAGAGTCCCTTCATCTTAACTAAGACAACCGAATGTTAATCGGTTTATTTAAGAATCATTAAAGACGTTTAGATCTATATATATGCATTTGAATATATATACCATTTATATTCATTTAATATTCATCAAGGAACTATACTTGCTAGTAGCGATTTATATCTGACCGTAGCTATTTCATTCAACACATGTCTTCTCTACACCCACCTCAAACAATGGGTTATCATTGAACACCACAAATTGATTCTTCCAATCATGTTTATGCAAATCAAGAGAACTGCTGCTACAATGAAAATCAAAATCAGAACTGTTATATCTTTCATCAATGTCTCCAAGGCTGTCCCAAGTCTCTTGTGCATCCTCATTATCATTTTCAGTAGTATATGGTGGATCCAAATCATCCAAGTTCCTAAACTTCTGCTTAAAGTCAGCCCCATGCAAAGATAAATCAGATTTTGTTTCAAGATTTTCATCACAATCATCAATACTATCCTCCACACTTGCATTATGGTCATCATCACAATCAAAATGAAATTCATCTTGTGTAGGATCTCCATCATACTTAGGTGCCAACACACCCGAATCCCATGTGACAAAAGGTTGATTGCTTTGTTCAAAAATAAATTGCTTGTTGTCCTCCTCACGAGTGGTTACCTCTATGTGAATAGCCCAACTGGCTCCCTCTCTAACCCCTGTTGTTTTAATTATCTTTTGGTGTTTTTTTAGTTTTTCAAGAATGTTTCTAGAGAGAAATAGAAGGGGCGGCAGCATATAAAAGCTCATAAAACAAGAATCTGAGCTAATTTAGAATAAGTTTCAATGCAAAGAGTATTGAATAACTCTAACAATAATATTCCAAACAATAAACGTACTCGTAAGCCTCCAGATTATTTAAATAAGAAATTACGAAGTCTGCCAGGCAACAATGGCTGGAAACAGCATGCATGCACACCAGGGCTGCAGAACTGAATTCTCCTGCAGAATAACTGGAGAAGAGTGACTGAGAGAATGGGATGCCCAATATGCAATACAGAAACCAGCAATAGGAAAGGCGTTTTTCTTCAAC
Source organism: Sequoiadendron giganteum (assembly GCA_007115665.2). Classification (NCBI taxonomy): domain Eukaryota; kingdom Viridiplantae; phylum Streptophyta; class Pinopsida; order Cupressales; family Cupressaceae; genus Sequoiadendron; species Sequoiadendron giganteum. Next base: position 366,144,077 of record CM021107.1, on the reverse strand, counting down.
AGGAAGGACGCCTCTTTTGGGAAAGCACGCCAAACAATGCTGAAAATGTACGGCCTCTGGCAAATGAACACTCTGAAGCTGGTAATGGCAGAAGGCAGGCACTGTCCAAAGGAACCCCTCCCCTGCAAGCTGAATACTAAATAACCAAACAAAGCTATACTGATTTGGTCCAGAAGAACTTCTGATTGAAGCTCTCATCAATGGCAATCATTCAACTGGTATTTCACAGCCTCACAATCACAGATCCAACGAAGATTTTCCGTTCTTCAATGGAGTTTTCTTGCAACCCTTGTCCTCAGACAAATCACAGAGAAAGAATTTTGCAAAGTCAAATGATAAACAGATATTAGGTTGATTTGCAAAGAAATGCCTTATAGCCCTCAAAAAGGCACGAATTCCCAAAAAGGTACAATTCTTTCTCTTTTAAAATATATTTAAATGTATTTTAATTCATTTTCATAGTTTGGGCGCACTTTATGTCTTTTAAGTGATTTAAAATTATTTTATCACTTTTTTATAAAGTAATACTTCATTACTTTATAATATATTTAAGTGGTTTTTAAATTTATAAAGTCAATTTGACTTTATAATAATAACCTATTTAAGTTAAATATTAATATTTAACTTAACCACAAAATATTTCATAATTTCCTCCAAACTCAGTATCTTTCCGTGCCGTCAAAAACTGGCGAACACTGAACTCCACATGCTCATATTGAATCCCATACTGAATCTGAAGGGGTGAGAATGACAATGCCCACCCAAAAGAACCATTGACCCTCTAACCAAGTCCTGTCAGCCCACGAGGGTCCAAGAAATAGGCTAACTCCACAGTCATCTGACACTGACTAGGATGGGGACATCACAGTCCACCCTCCCCGAATTTGCTTGTCCTCAGCAATCTCAATAGCAACGAATACACCATTCTACCAGGATCCCAAGGATAGTGTCGTGTAATGTCCCTACTGTCATCAATTGTCCCTTGTAATTCACATATTTGATCAACTGGCTCATCATGTTGTACTTTGTCAGTCTCAACACCATCTTTCACTGTACTAACCACAGGAGAACCTGATGCAACAAGTGGTTCTCTACTGCTCTCAACCGAAGTACTCACCTCAACAATGTGGACTGCGCCTGTATCAGTGATGGATGTGACCACATCCTCACTACAACTCGTGGAAATAAGATCATCACCAACTGCCTCTGTAGGAATCTGTACAGTATCAATAGCTGGCGAAGTATGTGCCGAACTCAACTTCACGGTAAGCTCCTATAACCGTGAGTGAGACTCCTGAAGGGCCAACTGGGTGCTCTCCAACGAGTTCAAAGTCACCTCAAGCTCATGGGCGAGCTCATCAACCTCCTCCTCCTTTCCCCTCAGTGCATTGTAGCAAATGCAATCCCACTCGAGAAGGTAATCTGTATCAGCCAATAACTGCAAGTAATTTTGTTTCATAATTCCAATAGCTTCTTGAAGTGCATAAAACTCTGGAAGGGAAAGAACACCATCATTGTGCCCATCTATCTCAGGAATACACCACCCAAAGGTAGCCAACATCTGACGAGCAACATCAAAATGCTCCAAGGCTATGGCAATCATGTCATCACTAACCTTCAACTGTCCAGCTAAATGATGATACCCCTGTGACACATCATCTCTGCCCAAATCAACACTATGGCATGAGGTTGAATCCTCAACACTCACCACATGATCAGCAGCATCATGTGTGCTAACCACTGTGCACACATCAACATCTGAGGTACTACTATATACCTTCTCGGATGGCTCTACTGGTAAAGTAGAAGTTGCTGATATGACGATATTTGTACCCACTTCCACCACCAAAGTCATTGAATGTCCATCTGACTCACGATCCTGGGATTCTATGCCAACTAATGAATTTTCTAAGGTCTGATTTGAAAAATCAGACTCATCATGGCATGAATCTTCGTCATACAATGCACCATTAGTACCCAATTCTTGAGTACTTTCATGTGATAATTCATTGGTAGCATCCTGTACACTAGTAGTCATTGCTGTCCCATTCTGATGCAAAGTTTTAGTACTGCTGTCATGTAAATCAGAACTGCTGTGGCTCAAATTCTCCATGCTATCTTCATGTCTGACACCTGTACCTTGTACGCCATTGCTCAAGGTCTCTCCCACAACACTTTCTGGACTTGCCATGACTACCAATTCATCTTCACGCTCAAGTGGACAACTACTGTTATAAAAAGCAGTCTTGTTATCATGACTGAAGACAGTTTCTTGAACGTTGATAATGACAACTTCCTCCTCAAATTTGTCCTTCTCCTCCATAGGCTCCTCCTCAACCCAACAAGGTTCCAATCTGTCTTTGCATTGATCAAAGACACCACATACCAACACATAGGCAGCTAGAGATGTTAATTTCTCATGCTTGTGTACTGCTAGAAGAAGTGTCATAATGGGCTGAGATATGCTATTAATGTTGTCCACAATGGAGATCATGATATCTCTCATGTAGTCCTGTATACACCTATCATGCCCTGAACTAATGGATTCTACAAAGACTCTGAATAACTGCAACACAAGAGCATGCTGATCAAAGTCAAGCATGGCAACACATGATCTAACCTGTGCCATGAGCTCCAAGACCTTAACCTTTTGTGCATAGTTAGGACTCCCAATGTCTCCTATCCTAGCCATACAGTCAATGAGCAGCTGGAAAACCTCTCTCATGGTATCACCTGTATAAGGAGTCAGAGGAACTGTGAGCCTCAAAATCTGACTATAGCATAGGGCAATAGCAAGCCTGGTCTCACTATCATTATGTCTCAAATACCTATGCTCACTCAACACCCTCATTGCAGGATCCATAGCTATCCGAAGTGATGCCGAAGGTGAATGCTCTATCAAACTGAGATGTTCTTCCAGCCTCCTAAGAATGCATAATGTATCATACCTAGACTGTGGAATCTCACCAAGTTTCACACCTTGTTCCTGTATAGTTCTAGCCAACCAATTCCCATCACTAGATACAATTTGTTTGTCATTACGTGAAGCATCTCTATGTGCAAATAGATCTTGAGCTACCTTATGATATTGTCTTTTAACCACATCAGTCTTATAGCATAGCTTTGGATGAGAGTCCATGAAATTATTGAAAGATAAATCTGTTTTAACAGATTGAGGAAGAGTATCATATTCTCCAAACACACTAAGTATCTCTTCCCTTCTATCACCCATGACTAAAAAAAAATAAAAATAGAAAAGTGCTGATCACATCGGAAGTCACTATATGATCAAAATAAATTTTGTTTTCAGACCTTCCCACAAGCTGGCAGGATTAATATGTTCTGATACCACTGTGAAGAGCCCAACTGGCTCCCTCTCTAACCCCTGTTGTTTTAATTATCTTTTGGTGTTTTTTTAGTTTTTTAAGAATGTTTCTAGAGAGAAATAGAAGGGGCGGCAGCATATAAAAGCTCATAAAACAAGAATCTGAGCTAATTTGGAATAAGTTTCAATGCAAAGAGTATTGAATAACTCTAACAATAATATTCCAAACAATAAACGTACCCGTAAGCCTCCAGATCATTTAAATAAGAAATTATGAAGTCTGTCAGGCAACAATGGCTGGAAACAACATGCATGCACACCAGGGCTGCAAAACTGAATTCTCCTGCAGAATAACTGGAGAAAAGTGACTGAGAGAATGGGACGCCCAATATGCAATATAGAAACCAGCAATAGGAAAGGCGTTTTTCTTCAACAAGAAGGACGCCTCTTTTGGGAAAGCACGCCAAACAATGTTGAAAATGTACAGCCTCTGGCAAATGAACACTCTGAAGCTGGTAATGGCAGAAGGCAGGCACTGTCCAAAGGAACCCCTCTCCTGCAAGTTGAATACTGAATAACCAAACAAAGCTATATTGATTTGGTCCAGAAGAACTTCTGATTGAAGCTCTCATCAATGGCAATCATTCAGCTGGTATTTCACAGCCTCACAATCACAGATCCAACGAAGATTTTCCGTTCTTCAATGGAGTTTTCTTGCAACCCTTGTCCTCAGACAAATCACAAAGAAAGAATTTTGCAAAGTCAAATGATAAACAGATATTAGGTTGATTTGCAAAGAAATGCCTTATAGCCCTCAAAGAGGCACGAATTCCCAAAAAGGTACAATTCTTTCTCTTTTAAAATACATTTAAATGTATTTTAATTCATTTTCATAGTTTGGGTGCACTTTATGTCTTTTAAGTGATTTAAAATTACTTTATCACTTTTTTATAAAGTAATACTTTATTACTTTATAATATATTTAAGTGGTTTTTAAATTTGTAAAGTCAATTTGACTTTATAATAATAACCTATTTAAGTTAAATATTAATATTTAACTTAACCACAAAATATTTCATAATTTCCTCCAAACTCAGTATCTTTCCATGCCGTCAAAAACTGGCGAACACTAAACTCCACATGCTCATACTGAATCCCATACTGAATTTGAAGGGGTGAGAATGACAATGCCCACCCAAAAGAACCACTGACCCTCTAACCAAGTCCTATTAGCCCACGAGGGTCCAAGAAATAGGCTAACTCCATAGTCATCTGACACTGACTAGGATGGGGACATCACACTCTATGAGAGAGTCACTCCCAAACTCACTAGTATTGATGTCTTCATAAACACTCCTCTCCAAAGGTTGCATATGATTATCCAACCTATATCTATTTGAACCATCATCATTGGAAATATTTGAACTCAATTCCATGGCTGCTATTTTGTCTTTCCCTTCATGCACAAACTCATCAACAGTATTTGCATGCATGTCCAAGCAGTCTTTCTGTAACTTTGTCACATAGTTTTTATCTACCAAGGCACTATCTCCATACAAATGATCTGCTATTAAACTCTTTTCATTTTCTTGCTTCTCATTGTTTCTTGCACTAGAAGAATCTTTTTCAGATTTATTCTTAACACCAAATAGAGACTTTACCCATTCAGGATGCTCATGCAATTCCTTACGCAATTGTTTTAAAGTCTCGCCATAATTTTGCCAAATCTCAGTATAGCTTTGACAACTTTGCTTTAATTCTATCAACCCTTCTACTAATTGCTCCTCAAAAGTCTTCATCTTCTGAATGGCCCCTTCAGGATGGCAGGATACACTGCTTCGATACCACTGTAGCGTCCCTTTGAAGCTCTAATACCATTGTAGCATCCCTTTGAAGCTCCGATACCACTGTAGCATCCTTTAGAAGCTTTGATACCACTGTAGTATGCTGCCCAGTTTGCACTTGATTTTTTTGTGTTTTTGATGAGCATTTTGAAATGTTTTAAGAATGATTCATACAATAATATATTGCAGCAAAAATAGAAGATATAGCAATTAAACTTTCAACTCAAAAGTGAACATTATATAGAGGGTCCACAGCTGAAAATTCCAGATTTTTCTACAAGCTTAAATACTTAGCTTTTTACCAAAATAATGATAACACAGTTCATAAAATATCCCCTAATATCTAAATCAAGAATACCCAGAAAATCTAAGAGTTACAATTTTGGAACTCATAGGAGACATGTGCTTGAAGAACCCTCTAAAATAGACGTCAACTGCAAGAATCACCTCCAATGGCAAAAAAGTTGCACGTACAAAGCTCTCCAACCTTAGACAACCCCAAATGAAGCATTACAGCCTCCAAAAACCCTAGCCGCCCTTGCAAACGATCAACCCTCTCTCCAAGATGTATGGCCAGCCTAGGAAGATGGTACGGCCAGCAATAAAAGCACTGAAACTTCTTAAATCTTGTGATGTCCCCATCACAAAGGGGCATTTGAGATAAGTATACGCTTAATATATATAGTTTTACATTTACAATAACATGTTAGTAATATGCACATTAGATAGAATACTGATTTAGAAGAAGGCAATTTAAAATATCATTATAATTATAATTATCATTGATGTTCATTACAATAATAATAGTCAGATATGAATATAATATTATTATTATTATAATAATATATATAAGTCAATTAATCAAATAATAATAATATATTGGTAAAATCTTTTTATTATATTCTAAATATTAGAATACAAATAACTTTAAAATAATAATAATAAATAAAATAATTATATTTAAAAGACAAACTGAAATATTATTAATCTAATTATAATTGTTGAGAATCATTTTCAAAATAGAAATAAATAATATAAAAATAAATATCCTCACAAATTAAATTTATAAATATAATGGGTAAATAACAAATATATAATATATCAATAGAAATATATGAACATAAGATAATTCATGTTAGGAAAAGCAGATTTAAGTAAGGAGCAGCCATTCATTAGGAAATAAACATAACTAATCCAAAGTGAAACGATGCCTATGAAAAGGTATAGATGCTAGTTAACAAAAGGATATGACCTTTGCTAAGAAATCACAACCCTCTCCGAGTGGGGGGATATAAAATCAGATTCTATGGAGAGAAGGAAGGCATGGATGAAGAAGTATTGGAATTACAAGGGAAATTTTTAGGAAAGAATTCACCAGCAGAGTATATATATCTGCAAATGAAGATAAATAAAATAAAGAGAAGTATCTATCATGGTTGGCATATTTGTCATTCTTTCCTTCAATAGTAAATAGGTAATAAGTATAAATAATGTGTAGATGAGTATATAAATATAGATAGTATATAATACCATTTTATGAAGATAACATGCAATAAGTAAATATAATAAGCAATAAGTATATAGTTACAGATGATATTAGAATAGAAGCACAATAAGTAACGAATATGTAAATATAGATAGGATGTTATTATTTATGGTGAGTAAATGTAAGGTGAGGCCATAGATAGTATGATTATAACATCTTTTATTGTTATGGATAAAGTAATAATAGGATCCATAGACAGTTAAATAATGGGTTATATAAAATGCTATTACAATATCTTTAATGTTATTTATGATGTATAGTTGTTGATAGTAAGCTTCTTATTAACAGGGTTTATATAGGTAACATTTTAGTGTTACCATTCATGGATATTTAATTGTAGTACTAGATATGTATATGTATGTGTATATTTATATGTATGTATGGGTAGATGTGTGAATTAGATATATACAATAATGATGCTTGCAGCAATTATTAAGCATTATGAGTAACTATGATAATTTAAAATTGGTACAGATGATAGATTTCTTAATGATTGATTTACACCAACAGTATCTTCTAAGTGTGAAGACCAGATTGATTGGGAATGAAGGACTTCAATCAAGGTTTCAATTAGCTGAAAAGTACTCGCTAACTCATTTATCAATTGGAACTTAAAGATTTCAGGAAAATTTAGGGTGTTCCCAAACGGGGACATTACAGTGGTATCAGAGCATCTTTTCTACAATCTTATGTGTGCTTGAGCTACCCACTTGTCTACTTGAGCTAGTTGCCTACTTACTTGAGCTAGTTGCCTACTTGTTTGAGTTAGTTGCTTGGTTGCTTGAGCTACTTGCTTACATGCTTGAGCTGATTGCCTACTTGTTTGAGTCGGTTGCTTGTATACTTGAGCTACTTGCTTGTCTACTTAAGCTACTTGCCTAGTTGCTTGAGCTGATTGCTTACATGCTTGAGCTGGTTACCTACTTGCTTGAGTTGGTTGCTTGTCTACTTAAGCTACTTGCCTACTTGCTTGAGCTGATTACTTGCATGCTTGAGTTGTTTGCTTACATGCTTGAGTTGGTTGCCTACTTGCTTGAGCCGGTTGCTTGTATGCTTGAGCTACTTGCTTGTCTACTTAAGCTACTTGCCTACTTGCATTCTTGAGCTGGTTTCTTGTGTGCTCGAGCTGGTTGCTTGCGTTCTTGAGCTGCCTACTTGTCTACTTGAGCTAGTTGCATACTTGTTGGAGCTACTTGCTTGCATGCTTGAGCTACTTGTTTACTTGCTTGTCTAATTGAGCTACTTGCCTATGTGCTTAAGCCACTTGCCTATGTTCTTAAGTTGCTTGTTTTCCTACTTGAGCTACTTGCTTGTGTGCTTGAGCTACTTAGACGATGAAGTACAACTTATCTAAGAGCCAAAATTTATCCTAGACACCAGAGAAAGGAAATAGAGGAACAAGATCATTACCAAATCTCTAATCAAGTGGAAGGGACTTCCTGAAGAAGATGCTACATGGGAAAGAGAAGAAACCATCAAAGCGTTTAGAGATAAACAAAGTCAAGAAGGGCAAACCCCTAAGAGTTCTTAACTAGAACAAGAAACAAACTAACTATTGTATGTAATTATTTTTTTCAATATAAGCTAATAAGTCATTTCCTTGCAGGATACGGTGTAACATTATTATGCATGTAAAGAACTAAGGTGGATATACCCAAATAAGGGTATCCATGAGGCACAAATCAAGCCATGACTCTCGCAAGAAGCCGAAAGTTCAAGACCTACATCTCCATCAAGTACGCCAACCCCTAACTAGGGCCAAGAGGTCGAATGACTTAAGTACTCACTCCATGCTCTTGGGCTTGATTAGGAAAGAGAAATACATGGAAGGAGGACAGAACGGGGCCACTTGCATTGTATAAGACCCAATATACTCATACAAATATCCCAAGAAATACAAGCAAGGGGACGGAAAGGGGCCACTTGCGTTGTATAAAGCAGGATATCCTTGTACAAAGGAAATACATGCAAGGAGGACGAAAAGGGGCCACTTGTATTGTATAAGGTTGGATATCTTTATAAGGTATCCAGAGAAACCCATGTAGAGGGGCCACTCACATGGTATAAGGCTGGATATCCTTATACAAGGTATCCAGAGAAATACATGTAAGGAGGACAGAAAAGGGCCACTTACATTGTATAAGGCTGGATATCCCCATATAAGGTATCCAAAGAAACCCATGTAGAGAGGATGGACAGCGACCTCTCACATGGTATAAGGCTGGAGATCCTTATGTAAGGAATCCATAGAAACCCATGTAGAGGAGACGGAAAGGGGCCACTCACATGGTATAAAACTGGATATCCTTATACAAGGTATCCAAAGAAATACATGTAAGGAGGACGGAAAGGGGCCACTTACATTGTATAAGGTTGGATATCCCCATATAAGGTATCCAGAGAAACCCATGTAGAGAGGACGGACAAGGGCCTCTCACATGGTATAAGGCTAGAGATCCTTATGTAAGGAATTCAGAAGGCCTGGGAAAAAGATTAGAGGTAACAAAGTGTTACAATCTTTTCCCAGGATGAAGATCACAACTCTAGCAAGAACCTCCAGATATTCAGGAAGGAGAGAGCTATTAAGGATTGCTTGAGGACAAGCAATATTAAGTGAGGGAAACTTGTGATGTCCCCATCCTACAAGATCCCAATAAAGATAAGTATATATTTAATATATTTATATTTTAATGGATATACTTATTCAAATAGAATAATCATTATAGAACTTTTTCATTTAAAAACGTGACTAACATGTGTGCTGTTAATGACAGATGAAAGGAAGAGATCCTAGTAGAAACTAAAGTGTTTTTTTGCTTGAGGACAAGCAAAGTCAAGCGGGGGAAACTTGTGATGTCACCATCACAAAGGGGCATCTGAGATAAGTGCTTAATATATTTATATCTTTAGATATACAATAACATGTAAAAAAAAAAATATACACATATCAATATAGAGATAAAATATAATATTATTATATAAAATGTATAGAACAATTAAATAATAATATTGTAATTATAATAGAATATAAATAAGTTAATAATTTAAATATTATAAACATTATTAAAAATATACATATATAATTAATATAAAACATAAACATCAATTAATATTGTAACTATTAAATATAAAATAAATGTGTACCATATCAATATATAAATATATAAATATGAAATAACAAATATAATAATAATATATAGGCAAATTATTGTTATTACATTCTAGTATGTCATGTCCCCGAAAATGTGACAATAAAGATAACAAAATACATATTTCGATATCTTTATAATTATAATTGTCGTGAGACAATATTATAATTATAATTATATTATCGATATTAAAATAACAAATATTATAATTACAATTATTACAATATTATAAATATTAAAATATATAAACAATCTAAATGATAATAAAATAAATATTAAAGATATATAAATAAAACACAAACATAAAATAATATTATAATTATCCAAAAATAAATTATTACACGATTATAATTATGAAGTTATATCATATTATAAATATTAGAATATAAATGCTAGCAATTTAGATATTATTATTATGATTCATAATAAATAAATTTAAACATAAAATCTGATATTATTATTATAATATAAGATATAAACCTTACAAACATAACAAGACAGCGATAAATAACCTTACAGGGATCAAGATTGTTAAAAGTCAAACAATGGGATCTCCTTATCAAGGGTAGCGACTTCCCAAAGAATTATCTCCCTTTTAAGATGGGTTATCGGGGATATTTAGGGGGCATCAGGATTACTTTATCGGGGCTTAGAGAAGAGAGACGGGGGAATGTGATAGCAATTGCTTGGTCTTACTTGGAGGCTCTTTATAATCCGCCACCCTCCAGATATCAAAGATTATTGGGATGTAGGCATTCAAATATCCTTGTCGTGACAGTAAAGCCCTCTACCGCACCACTTAAATGAAGGACGAATTAATACGGGAATCATATTAAGACTAACAGATAGCGATTGTGCTATCAAGAGGATGCGATTACATTGGATTATAATTCTTGCGCTGTGATAATTACATACAATCAATATTGATATTTATTAAGTCTGGACGCCTGCTCCTTGTACAGATTATGGAATCACGAATCTGGGAGGTGGATGGCCACATAGGCAGTGATGAGTTAATAATCGAAGGCAAACGATGTGAATATTTAAAGTCAAAGATCAATTAATCAAGAGCATCGATATCTTAATTATAAAAGCACAGCTAAGAAAGGTGACAATTATAATTATCTAATCATAGAGATTAAAGGAAACGATTCTTCAGGGGGAGGGATGATTTAAACAGTGAATATATGTACGCCTAAAGGAAGCGATTATGGTTGGCTAAGGATTGTGATTAAGTTGAAAGGTCAAACAACTAATAAAAGATAGTCACACCTGTTTGAGGAGTCATCACCTTTCAGGAAAAGCAGATCTGAAGCGCTCAAAGGAGCCCAAGGTCATCAATAAATGAAGGCATGCATAATAAGAAGAATTCAGATACAACACCTACTTATAAATTGCATGGATTTAGAGACAATTTCAGAAACAACAGATTAATAGACGATTAAGCCTCTTACATATTCCAAAGAACAAATCGCAAATTGAATGATCCGGAGCCCGGACATTACATAGTATTAAATAATTTAATATCAAAAAATAATAATAAATAAATATTATAATCATTGCACATCAAAGATTGTAATACATTAGAATAAAATAATAATAAGATATTAGCAAATTGGTTTTATTATTATACTTTAATGTTAAAATATGTTCAATAAAACATCAAAATAAAATAATAAAATAAGTATATAATTTGAAATATCATAATTATTAGTAATAATATATTATTTTCAAAAATAGATATCATTGTGATAATAAGCCTTTAAAGGCAGCAATTAAATCTAACAAAGGGATATATTTTGTTAAAAATCACCTCTATCACCAAACAATACATTCTCCCCATGAGTCACCTACCTTGAATGGTATAAATAGAAGGAAAGAAAATAAGGAAGGGGGGAAGAAAGACATGGATAAATACGATCTGCAATTCAAAACAGCAGCAACAATGATTGTTATGCATTGGAATATAGAGTCATTTAATATATATATATATTATCTAATAGACATACAAGTATATATGCATTGATATAGATAAATGTTATAATGTATAATATGCAATGAATAAAGAATATATATATGAATAAAGAAAGAATAATTATATAAACTTATATAATTACAACTTATCTGAGAGCCAAAATTTATCCTAGACACCAAAGAAAGGAAAGAGAGGAACAAGATCATTACCAAATCTCTAATCAAGTGGAAGGGACTTCCTGAAGAAGATACTACATGGGAAAGAGAAGAAACCGTCAAAGTGTTTAGAGATAAACAAAGTCAAGAAGGGTGAACCCCTAAGATTTCTTGATTAGAACAAGAAACAAACTAACTATTGTATGTATTTCTTTTTGTTTTCAATATAATCTAATAAGTCATTTCCTTGCAGGATAAGGTGTAACATTATTATGCATGTAAAGAACTAAGGTGGATATACCCAAATAAGGGTATCCATGAGGCACAAATCAAGCCATGACTCTCGCAAGAAGCCGAAAGTTCAAGACCTACATCTCCATCAAGTAAGCCAACCCCTAATCGAAGCCAAGAGGTCGAATGACTTAAGTACTCACTCTGTGCTCTTGGGCTTGATTGGGAAAGAGAAATACATGCAAGGAGGATGGAAAGGGGCCACTTGCATTGTATAAGACCCAATATACTTATACAAGGTATCCAAAGAAATACAAGCAAGGGGACGGAAAGGGGCCACTTGCGTTGTATAAAGCAGGATATCCTTGTATTGAGAAAATACATGCAAGGAGGATGGAAAGGGGCCACTTGTATTGTATAAGGCTGGATATCTTTATAAGGTATCCAGAGAAACTTATGTAGAGGGGACGGAAAGGGGCCACTCACATGGTATAAGGCTGGATATCCTTATACAAGGTATCCAGAGAAATACATGTAAGGAGGAAGGACGGGTGCCACTTACATTGTAGAAGGCTGGATATTCCCATTTAGGGTATCTAGAGAAATCCATGGAGAGAGGACGGACAAGGGTCTCTCACATGGTATAAGGCTAGAGATCCTTATGTAAGGAATCCAGAGAAACCCATGTAGAGAGGACGGGTAGGGGCCTCTCACATGGTATAAGGCTAGAGATCCTTATGTAAGGTATCCAGAAAAATACATGCAAGGAGGACGCACAAGGGCCACTTACATTGTATAAGGCTGGATATCCCCATATAAGGTATCCAAAGAAACCCATGTAGAGAGAACAGACAAGGGCCTCTCACATGGTATAAGGTTGGAGATCCTTATGAAAGGAATCCAAAAGGCCTAGGAAAAAGATTAGAGGTAATAAAGTGTTACAATCTTTTCCCAGAATGAAGATCACGACTCCAACAAGAACCTCCACATATTCAGGAAGGAGAGAGCTATCAAGGATTGCTTGAGGACAAGCAATATTAAGTGAGGGAGACTTGTGATGTCCCCATCCTACAAGATCCCAATAAAGATAAGTATATATTTAATATATTTATATTTTAATGGATATACTTATTCAAATAGAATAATCATTATAGAACTTTCTCATTTAAAAACATGACTAACTTGTGTGCCTTTAATGACAGATTAGAAGAAGAGATCCTAGGAGAAACTAAGGTGTTTGCTTGAGGACAAGCAAAGTCAAGCGGGGGAGACTTGTGATGTCCCCATCACAAAGGGGCATCTGAGATAAGTATACGCTTAATATATATATATATTTAGATATACAATAACATGTTAGTAATATGCACATTAGATAGAATACTGATTTAGAAGAAGGCAATTTAAAATATCATTATAATTATAATTATCATTGATAACATTACAATTATAATAGTCAGAGATGAATATAATAATATTATTATTATAATAATATATATAAGTCAATTAATCAAATAATAATAATATATTGGTAAATTATTTTCTTATTATATTCTAAATATTAGAATACAAATAACTTAAAAATAATAATAATAAATAAAATAATTATAATTAAAAGACAAACTGAAATATTATTATTCTAATTATAATTGTTGAGTATCATTTTCAAAATAGAAATAAATAATATAAAAATAAATATCCTCACAAATTAAATTTATAAATATAATGGGTAAATAACAAATATATAATATATTAATAGAAATATATGAACATAAGATAATTCATGTTAGGAAAAGCAGCAACGATTAATTTAAGGAACAGCCATTCATTAGGAAATAAACATAACTAATCCAAAGTGAAACGATGCCTATGAAAAGGTATAGATGCTAGTTAACAAAAGAATATGACCTTTCCTAAGAAATCGCAACCCTCTCCAAGTGGGAGGATATAAAATCAGATTCTATGGAAAGAAGGAAGGCATGGATGAAGAAGTATTGGAATTACAAGGGGAAGCTTTTTAGGAAAATAATTCACCAACAGAGTATATACGTTGCAGATATAAATCTGATAATGAAGATAAATAAAATAAAGAGAAGTATCTATCATGGTTGGCATATTTGTCATTCTTGCCTTCAATAGTAAATAAGTAATAAGTATAAATAATGTGTAGACGAGTGTATAAATATAGATAGTATATAATTCCATTTTATGAAGATAACATGCAATAAGTAAATATAATAAGCAATAAGTATATAGTTACAGATGATATTAAAATAGAAGCACAATAAGTAACGAATATGTAAATGTAGATAGTATGTTAGTATTTATGGTTAGTAAATGTAAGGTGAGGCCATAGATAGTATGATTATAACATCTTTTATTGTTATGGATAAAGTAATAATAGGATCCATAGACAGTTAAATAATGGGTTATATATAAAATGCTATTACAATATCTTTAATATTATTTATGATGTATAGTTGTTGATAGTAAGTTTCTTATTAATAAGGTTTATATAGGTAACATTTTAGTGTTACCATTCATGGATATTTAATTGTAGTACTAGATATGTATATGTATATATATATGTATGTGTATATGTATATGTATATGTATGTATGGGTAGATGTGTGAATTAGATATATACAATAATGATGCTTGCAACAATTACTAAGCATTATGAGTAACTATGATAATTTAAAATTGGTACAGATGATAGATTTCTTAATGATTGATTTACACTAACAGTATCTTCTAAGTGTCAAGACCAGATTGATTGGGAATGAAGGACTTCAATCAAAGTTTCAATTAGTTTAAAGTACTCGTTAACTCATTTATCAATTGGAACTTAAAGATTTCAGGGAAATTTAGG
This sequence comes from Sequoiadendron giganteum, assembly GCA_007115665.2. Lineage (NCBI taxonomy): Eukaryota > Viridiplantae > Streptophyta > Pinopsida > Cupressales > Cupressaceae > Sequoiadendron > Sequoiadendron giganteum. The sequence goes on along the minus strand of CM021107.1, from coordinate 366,128,983 downwards.
GCATTCCCAAGCGAGGACATTACAAATCTGCTGCTAGTGTATTCAAATCTGCCCTACAATACGAACTCTCCAATCTGAAATATAACTTTGATGCCCAAATTGTAAGTCTCGATCCGTAATGAAGCTCACTTGTGATTCCTGAAGTGAAATCATCAAGAATTCTCCAGACTGTATCTTTCAACAGCATAGAGAATGTTGCTTGCAAGGGTTTCCGTCCTCACAAACCCTGAGAAGATAACTCTCCTCCAAAACCAAAACCAAAACCAATTTCAATATCTTCATCCAGCATCTCCCAAATGAGCTCTCAACTCCCCTTTATATTGAACTCTTTGATCTTCTAGAAAGACCCAAGAAGAGTGTTCAACAAGCTTTTAGAAGAATATTTTAATATTCCTTGATGTGACTCTTTGATGTGATCCCTTGATATGACTTCTTGATGTGACCCCTGGATGTGACTCCTTGATGTGACTCCTAATACTTAAGTCACTTTTTGAAGATATTATTAATAAAGTGACTTTATTAATTTATCATTAAAGTATGTCACTTTTTAACCTTTTAATATAATTATTTAATATTACCCTTTTGACTTTGCACTTTTTACCTAGTAACATTAAATAATTAAAATAATGATTATTCCTTAAGAGGGCCGAAAAATGGGGACATTACAGACTGAAAGTGCTTCAATAGTAGCAACACACTGAAAATTATTGCCCTATGACTGAAAGCTTGTGTATGGCTGAGATTGATGTAATATGGTGGTTGAAAATGTTGATGATAGCAGCCCTAAGGCTTGAAATTATGATCATAGCAGTCCTCGGTATGTTTCCTTTCTAACATGATGGTAAAATACTATCACCACTTGTTCCCCTTATGTCTTGTTGGTAGTTTTTTGCAAAAATATTCAAGTTTGAAGTTACTCAACCAAGCTTATGTTGCACTACTTTGATATATTTTTCTTTAAAAGAAAAAAAAAACCTCATCATATTAAATAGAAATCAAAGTGTACATATTTGAGTAAGCTTGGCTTGAAAGATTTTAGTCCAAGTGTAGGAAATATAGAGAAAATTATACATATTAGAATTCATTGGGACAAATCAAAATCCAGATTCTTTCTCAGATCCTCTTGAAGCTTGGTCGACCACCGCTAAGGGGGCAAACCATAATGAATAAGGTTGGACTTCTCAAAGCCCAATTGCCTAGCCCATCCACTACTTTATTGTGTTCTCTAGGAACATGGCTGAATTGAACCTCCTAGAACTTGTCCTGTAAGCTTTGAATCTTCCCCAACTCTCTTGCTATTTGCCAAATTTTTCTATCAAATCCCTTAGGATCAGATAACAAGTTGATGATTACCTTTGAATTCGATTCAATTTGGAGTTTTCTCCACCAGATTTTGAAAGCCTCTTGCATCTCTTTATAAACAGCTTTGATTTCCACTAAAGTATTGATTATATGTCACAATTTTCCAGCAAAGAAGAAGGCTACAAATTATCTGAATATCTACCAATGCCTCCCATAATATGATGACCTGGATTGCTTTTATTGTGAATTCCTTGAGATCTTTATGGTGCTCCTAACTTCTTCAACAGGAAGAATATCCCCAACACGATTCTTCCTTAACTCTTGATGACACTTTCTACTCGATGACAATCTTAGAGGTTCAACATCTAACACCATGCTATGCTGATCCAAAATAGACCAAATACCATCATAAAAAGATGTCTCACCTATAGATGAAGTCTTGATTTGATGCTCCATCCTCTTAGCCATGACAACTCTTGGGCCTTCATCTTCAATGTCTTGATGCACTACCCTCTTTCCCTTTTACTTTGAATTTCAACTCCATAGTCAGATAGTTTAGGGTGAATTATCCGATTGAATATAACCATTGCATGCACAAAAGCATGGCAGTCTCTTCTAATCCAACAACATAGAAATCACCACATATCTGGTGTCTCTCCAAGGTGATGCCAAACTGTTGTATTTTCTTAGCGCAGCCATCTGCAATTATGACATTGGACCCCTCAAAATATTTGGTGTCTAATCCTCTTTGGGATACCAAATCGACATCCATGATATTATGGGTGGCTCCACTATCAATCAATACTATAATCTTTGGCCCATACAAAATCCCACTAACTCTAAATGGATGATACTTAGGTGCACTTGAAAGTGAGGCAAGGGTGCCTCTTGAAGCTTCCTCTTCTCTGGTTCCTCTTTGCCCTATCTCGTCAACTTCAAGCTAAGAATCCTTTGCTTTTGATTCTTCCTCCAATACTACCTTTATGTAATGTACTTTTCCTCTATCAAGACCTCGGTGATCAGGCTCTGATGGTTCTTAGCAATAGAAGCACAACTTCTTTCTGTTAAAATCATTCCTTGATTCCTCTTGCTTGTTCTTCATGGCATCTCCTTTTGATGTGACACTTACTTCTAAAATGGTTTTTTCTATGGTGTTGGAGGTGGTGCCTTGTGCTAAAATTTGGTTTTAGGAATTAAAGTCTCCAAGGTTAAACCTCTCCTAATGGCCTCCACTAGTGATGGTGGATCAAATTCCTTAACCCAACCTATAAGAGGATTGGTCAAATCCTCCATGAAAAGGATTTTGAGCCTCCTCTCTGAAAGATTTAGAACCATAATTGGCAATCTTTGAAATTCCTCCACATAACTGTCCACAGTATCAGCTTGGCTCAATTGAGCCAACTTTCTAAAGTAGATCTTTGAATCCTTTTTGTCAAACTTGTCAATTAATCAATCTCTAGCTGAACTCATCATAAGTGCTAACTAAAGTGTGCCCTTAAGTAATCAATCCATGATACCACTACTCGTGCTATGCCATCCAAATGTAATGTAGCAAATTTGATGGCATCCTCCTCACACATGGGGTTTAGTCAAAAATAGGTATCCAACTTTTGAATCCAAGCATGAGCAATACTTCTATTTGAGTCATCAAAAGTAGGAATGGTTAGCTTATGCAATCTATTTTGTAGATCCTTATGAGGTTGATATGTATTTTCCCTTCTTTCCCTTTCCTTTCCATTCTTCATCTTCAATCTGCAAAAATCATTGAGTGACATTTGGGCATGAAACTCGATTCCAAAGGATATATTCTGCAAAATAGGCTGCAAAATTATCTTCCTCCTGATTTGGTTCTTCTTCCCTCTACAAGAACTTGGGTTGGAAGGGTCTAGATGTAGAACCACAACAGTTTTGTGATATCTTGTAGCACTCCCTTCAGTTGTAGAGGGTGTTGTTGCCTTTGTAGCATTTAGGTTTTGCATTGTTTGAAGTAGCTATGCTATAATATTTGTCATTTGTTGTTGACCTTGGCTCATGCTAACAATAGCATTATCTTGTATATCATCATTCTCATCATTTGTCAAAACCTCTTGCCTCTGTTCTCCATTTTTTCTTCTGTTTCTTCTATCTATGGATGCCTTATTTTCCTTCTCTGATAAAATCTTAATTTTTAATTGCTTGGCTGCATGAAAACTTGTTAGATCTAACCCTACAAGCAGACAACATTTAGCTTTGATACCAATATAATAACCCCAATCAGACAAACTTAGAAAATAAGTGATTTTTCAAACATGTGCAAGCTAAAATGTAATGTCCTCTTCTAGTCAATGATCAGCTCAGTAGCTCTTCAGCCTATTCCGGAAGTCCGTAAGCTCGTTGAGGTGAAATCAGGGTTTCCTTGTTTGGAGGTTTTTTGGCATTTCTCCGAATTTACTATTTTTAGTAAACTCTATTTTTGGCAGTGATCAGTTGTCAGCACTCCAGTAAGTCATTTTCAGTTGGAGCAGTTGCTTGGGTTTGTTGTTGGCTTTTAAAAAAACATTATTTAGTGAAATAATATATTTCAAGGCATTAATGTTATAATTTCAAGTTGACCCCTTGGCCTAGTTCATTAACTTTAAGTTGTGTTTAAAAGGTGGCCATGAAGGGGGATGCCTTCATGAAGGAATTATTGAATATTTAATAAAGTTAAATTGTGCCTTGAAGTGGACGCCATTTTAAGGAGGAATTAATATTTTTGAATTATAAAATATTTCAAAAAGGAGCTTTTGGCGTTCCATTCCTGGAGGTGTTTGGGAATTTGAAAGGTCACCTCCTTTCTTATAAAAGTGAAGTTTTGCTCCAGCTTTTGACATCCAATGTTTATGCTAAAGTTATGTTGTCAAAATGACATTGTAAATTCAGCTTCGAGGAATGCTTACCTCCTAGCAATCAACTAGTTTCATGTTTGAAAGATAACACCTAGTTGGCTTCATGGTTGCTTCTCATCCAGACAAGCAGATTGAGCTTCAAAATGGAGAATTTTGGTGATCTTTCTCAGTTTTGGTGTTGCTGGTATGCTACAGCTGAAAGTGTTTTTTGTTAGCAGCTTTTTGAACAAATAAAATATCATTCTGGGTATGTTTGCAAAGTGTTTCTTGACCCAAGGCAACCCCTTCCACAAGAGATTGGAATTTATTTCCAAGTCATTATTTTTATCTTGCAAAATCGCACCTCCCAGCAGGCCCTTACCTCTCATGATGGGCATTGGAATTCGTGCCAAATAATTGAAGGTGATTTGAACCTGTTTCATCATTGCAACTAGGGCGCCTACCCTCCAAAGAGTCTTTGCACTTCGTTTCATCACGTTTGGAGGTATATTGATGAAGTTGTGAGCATTTATGTGGTTTTCTGTTTGTTGGTTGACATTTTCAGTATGCTGGTTTTTGTTATCAGACTTCAATAAGTTCAGTTTTTGGCTTCAAATTCAGTATTAGAGAGGTTTAAAACTTGGAAGATTCATCCTTCACATATTTGCAATGTTTCTATCAATCTAACACTCGTAAATTGCAGATTTCTCTAATTGTAAGGTTGTGAACTAGTAGTACTAATCCAACCATTGTTATTTCTGCACTTACTTGTGATTTCTAATGCAAACACAATAACCCCTGAACGGTTTACCGCCAGTGTGGAGGAATTTACTTCTATCATCCACTGTTAAGTGGAGAATTCCCACTATTGAGTGGATGTCTGCCGCAGCAGATGAATTAGTTTAGAATTGTAATGTTCTTTCCCCCCAATAATTAAGTAGTAGCGTGGAAAACTCTCTTGGCTGGTTCATTGCCTCTTTCTGCTTTCAGTTGTATTTACTTTCAGTTATAATTCAATTTCCTCCGCCATATGTTAGCACCTCACCCACATCGGGTCTTGTGTGCACATTCTTGGCGTTGAGTGTTTTTTCAATTGATTCTCTTTGAAGCTAACACTAATCAATTGGCGTATTGCTGGTTTGTGTTGTGACAATTCAAGGAAAAAATTGGTTGGCACATTTCATAAAACAACAATCAAAAGCCAAATTTAGATGTTATCTAGTTGACCATCATTAATACAATATTCCCAAACCCTTGGAAATCAAATATGCAAATTCTCATAGCAAATTCAAACCCTCACAATGTTGATATACACTTCAATGTAGCATGAACAACGGACCTGAATTGTTTATGCTTAAATAAATCAATTGTAAATGCTGCTATGACAGGAAATGAATATTCAATATATTGAACCCTTAATTGAAAATAAGCAGCAATCATGAAAACCAGGGTGTCAAATACATGTAGATCTGAATCAAATATCAACTTGTAACCCTCATAAAATTGAATTTATTTGATTTGTAACAATTGGAACAATTACAATTACTGATAGGCAAACTAGAAATACAATTTCAGACTTACAAAAAAATATTTTTGACTTATAAGAGGTCATACAGCTGTATGGCTAGCAAATTTGGGCAATGATGATACAAATTAGACTTGTATAGTCGCTGAAACACCCAAAATAGACCTGTAGGCTTCTAGTACAACTAGGGGATGAAGTGGTAGTGCTGTAGTAGGACTATATGGCTGCAGCAACAACTGGAAAAAGCCTGATCAACAATAGATTGTGTTGGATCTGCCCTCCCAAGCTGGCACACCCACTATGAATGCTGATTGTCCCCCAAAAAAGGCAATAAATTGGTTGGCTCTAAATCTGGTATGGACCTCCAAGTATGATGGTGCTCAGCTGTAAGTGATGTAAATTGGTTGCAATCATGTCAAATATTGTTGCACAGATGAGGTCCAGTTGCCCAAATAGTGTGGAAACCCTCCCTGTGATGTTGGTGCCTCAAATTGGCAAAATTAGAACAATAAATGATGAAACAACAACAACAAACTTTGACATTTCTGAAAACTAATGATATTGATGATTTGCTTGCAAAAATCAGTCACTCCAAATTCGAAAATGACAAAAACCACCTCACATACAATCCTCAATTGGAATTGCCAATGTTGGAGATGGAGGGTTTTGTCCTCAAATTTGCTAGTGAAAATCTACAAGGGGTTTCATCCTCCAAGATCTCCAATCAGCCAAGGGTTTTCGTCTTCAATTGACAAACTGAAAATAATGCTCAAATTTTTGAAAAATTGATTTGCAAAATGATGATACAATATGATGCTCAAATGAATCAAAGTGTCCCCCTTTATGTAGTGCTCCAAAATGGGCCAATGAGTCCAATTACCATAAGTATTTTAAAATACTTTTATTTTAATAGTAGTGTCGAAAACACATTTTTTTTTTTAATAAAAGGCCAAAGGCCTGAACTATTTTATATTAATGTAATAGCAGAATTACATTCTTAGAAGTTCTATTACAAATAAAGAGGGGAATATGATAGTCCCTCAAACCAGAAAGTTTATATTGAAGACCCAAAAAACCTTTGATGCAACCTAAACCCTTCAATGGCTGCTTCGAGATTACTCCAAAAAACTGCATCCCCCCCAACCATACAACTAGACTCAACTGCACAAAACCAAGGTATCAAAACAAACACCAAAGCTTAAAGCTGGCTTTGAAAATTCAGCCATTCCATTATCAAAGCACCCAACACCCCAAAGAAAACTCCAAAACCCTACATCAAACAAATTGCTAGCTAGGGAAAAACATTCTATACTTCATAGACAACAAAAACAAAATGCAGTCCTTACAGAAAAGATGAACTATGAACTATTCATCACCAAATTCTTGCACATAGTTGTTAAAGTTGCCGACCCATTTGAAGTCTTGGACTGGCTTGAGATGTAGCATTTTCTTCAGGAAGCTTACTCCCACCTCAGCCTGCTCCCTTTGCTTGAGCAATGTCGCGCCTTTGATATCCAAAATAAAAGGGTAAAATGTTACCACCTCATCTGGAACAAAAAGAAGGCCCAGATCATGGGGCTAGGTATGCCAATACCCAGAGAGGCAGATTCCAACACCTCCTCCAACCCACCCAAGATTTCAAGTTTGAATAGCTTCTAAGCCATCGCTGCCACAACCACCTTCAGGATTTGCAGGTCAAGGAGAGCCACCACAAACCTCGACGAGATATTTGAATCCACTCTATATCACTCACCCAATGACAAAAACTCTTGACCCAGAATGAGTTTGACTGCACCAATCGACAGGAAATCTGTTTCCAACATAATTCTCTTTAGCTGAAGCTCCAAAATCTCACCGAGGAAGGCCATTTCCCTGTGGGCACTCACCAACCTAATTGGGGTATCCATACCACCACACAAAACACATTCAATAGACATGTGCACAATAAATTTGTCGAAAACACTTTTTATTTTAATAATAATATTAAGTTGCACTTTAAATTAGAAATTATTAGGGTCAACTTAAAATAATATTATTAATTATTTCCCTTGCTTTATCCTTTAGCCTATGGGAAATGGGAATAGGCTAGAGGTCTTCTCCATATCTTTATTTCTGAAAAGGGTACATGTCATCAAACATATCAGAGAGTGTGTTACTTGCCAACAAAACAAAATAGAGGTTTTTTTCAATAGGTCTATTGTAGCCCTTACTGATACTGAGTCAAAAATGGGAGAGCATCTCTATGGATTTCCTCACCGGCTTTCCAAGAGTTAAGGGTAAGGATTGCATATTTTTGTAATAAACAGACTCACTAAATATTTTAATTTCTTTGCAATATCTTTTTAGTACAAGACACCACAAATGGTTGGATTGGTTTTTGGAGAAGTATTTAGGCTTCATGGGTTGCCTAAGAACATAGTGAGTGATAGAAATAACAATTTCCCTAGTTTATTTTGGCATGAGATTCTTATTTTAGCAAGAATAGAGTTGACACCTAGTACCAATATCACCCTCAAATGGATGGGAAAATAGATATTGTGAATAAGTGGATTGAGGGGTATTTGAGGAATTATGTTGCAAGACAACAAACAACGTAGATCAAATGGCTCTATTTGGGGGAGCATTGCTACAGTACTTCACATCATATGTTCATTGGTATGAGTCCATTTAGGGATTTATATGGTTATGGCACTTGAAATTTTGTTGATTTGGTCCTCACAAATAGTAGAGTGCTAGGAGCCAAATACTTAATATAGTAGAGCCTAGAAATTTTGGAGTCACTCAAAGAAAATATCCAACAAACACAAAATCAATAGAAGATGCATGCAGATCAGCATTGCATTGAGTGGACTTTTGAGGTTGGAGACATGGTTTTCTTAAATTTATAGTCATATAGATAATCTTTTCTCAAGAGAAGTGGAATTGAGAAGCTCAAGTCTTGCTTCTACGGGCCTTATGCGATTAAGCAAAGATTGGGGAGGTTACTTATGAGTTTGAGTTGTTAAAACATAGTAGGATTCATTATGTATTTCATGTCTCAAAAGGGCACTTCGGTAGCATCGCACTCTTTCAACAGAGTTGCCTCCTCTAGACGATGAAGGTAAGTTGATCTTGGTTCTAGAAGCCACCATTGATACTATAGTGAAGAGATTCAAGTATAGGAGCATAACAAAATATTAGAAATTGCAAAGGCAGATTACACTATATAAAAATAATTACTAATATTATTAGTGGGGGGACCAATCACATTACTAAACATACAATACAATTATAAAAATACGAGTTTCTTTTTGTCTGATCATAAATTGAATGCCATCTGTAACCTCCTTTGATTTTTACCTTGAATCATTAACTTTTGTGACAGCTTATCAGTAGGAAATATAGGTCTTAAAAATGTTATTACATTTTTCTAACCTCAACGAGTGCTTCATTCAAGTTATGGTTTGCTTCACCATTCAATGGGTGAACTATCTTTTCTTCATACCAGTCAGGTTTGTTAATTTACTGTAATTCCCATGGGAGTCTTTCTCTTCAAGTTCTGGAGAGAAACATCTCTTTGGTTCATCATCTCAATCAACTTCTTGGCCTTGCTATATTTTGCATGCTAGGAAATATAACTTTGAATCATTCACAAAGCACATTGTAGTTGTTGAGATAAATTCTTTTAATTTTAACAGACGTATTTATTAGACAACGCTAGAACAGGTTCTGCATTTATATATATTCCCATGTTTATAATAATATCAATGCAATCCAAATTACCCATCTAGCTCTATCTTGCTTGATTTTTCTGATGTACCGGTGGTTCAGCTATCTGAATCTGGATGTGAGAGGCAACCTTCTGAAGAAGATGTCAAAGCAGCAATATGGGAGGTTTGTGGAAATGCTGGCTCCTTGCAATTGTTGGTTGATCTTCTTACGACCAAGTAATTCCTCTGTTCCTCTTTAATTCTTACCATCTTGAGTTAGCAGATGTCTGAACAGCTAATCTTTATCAATAGATTAAAACTGTATATGCAAATAAAATGTAGGATTTTAATCATAATGTGTAAAATAATACTAAACCAAAAAAATATATCAACTCTAGAATTCATATAATGAGAGGGAAAGTTAGTGATTCATTGCAGGGTTTGAGATACATGACTGAGATATCTGTCCAAGTGAAAGTATCAATTTTGATAAAATAATTTCACCTACAATAGTTGCCAAGTTTTGTTTTTTCCCTTTTAATATATGTTAACATCATGGGTTCCGGTTGTGTTAATGAATAACTGTAGAGCATATGAAATAAAATTTGAAATCTATTGTTGATGCCAAGCTCAAGCGGAAGTTAATTATGTGTCGAAATTCCTAGTACAATGGGGGAAGATATAATTTTGATAAGTTGGCATATTCCAGTTCTTATAGTGACAAGCAAAACCAACTGGCTAATAAGCATTGGTTAGGAAGCTGCAATAACAAAACTAAAGATATTATTATAAAAGCAAGGGGTCAAAAGCCTTAATGAAATTGGGGAATAAAAAATATAAACAAATCTGGAGTATTGGTTACATTTTCCACAAACAGGGGAATCATAACTGATATAATTTTCTTTTAACATGTCACTAATGGTACCTTTTTTAAATAGTTTTGAAAAAAACACAGAATTGTACGGCCTGCCTATTTCTTTATTGTATGTGTATTATGTAAGTATGCAGGCATGTCTATTAAGTCAGAAATTGGATAGTCTAGACAGCTGACAATGATAATTTTATTTAAATTGTAGTTTCCTTACTGGTAGTGTCCTAGCCTCTTGCAAATTTAAGACCTTTAAATGGAGAAATTCAATGTGAGCAAAAAACTTACATTGCATGCAAATTTAAGACCTTTAAATGGAGAAATTCAATGTGACCAAAAAACTTACATTGCCTGCAAATTTAAGGCATTAAAATGGAGAAATTCAATGTGAGCAAGAAAGCTTACATTTCCTGAGTTAGGGCCAACAAGGAATAATTTTAATCTCCTGACCTAATGGTATAAATCAGATCAGTCCTAGTATGCAATGCTTCTGAAAATCAGTGTCCAAGGGTGTATGGTGCCAAACAATGGGAGTTGATGGATGACATGCTAGGAAACTAAGTATGCAATGATAATCCACAAAACTTCAAAGGTAAACTAGTTACATTGCATCAATGCCAAAACTGTTAATATGTGAAGTCTACTGCTGGCTGTTCACATTCCAGCGTGTCCTTTGATTTTCTCTCACTGCTCTTGTTTTGTCTTTCATATGCCTCGATACATTTTATAAATTGGGGGAATTATCCGTTGTAATATATGGATGAAAACCATTGTAAGATTGCTGCATTGAATAAAGAGACCATCACCTGCTTTTCCCATGGATGTAGCCTTTAATGGTGAACCACATAAATTCGTGTTATCTGTGTGTTCTGTTTTTTGCTTTCTTGCTGCTGTGTGTAACAATTTAATTCTCTTAATTGCATTTAAAACTTTAACAAAAATATATTGCAGTCCTTGTTGGGGTAAGAGTGTGCAATTAACTATATTTCTTAGCAGTTCACTATATCTTATGTATCTACAGACAAGGTAATGCAGCCCTATCCATCACAATGTACACTTAGTACAATCTGAAATCAGTAACAGTCATGCCCATAGATATTTAGAGCAATACTACTTGAGGAAACTGCAAGACGACAGTACATAAATAGAGCTTCCATTGTTGTCTTGTTGAATGTATTTACTTATTTTTTCTTGCAGACTTTCATTTTAAATAATTATTGTTCTTTTTAAAAATAGAACTTAAAGGATTTGATCATCCTTTTGCACCATCCAATTTTCTTTTTTCAGTTCAGTATGTGCTTCAATCCAGGATTATGGAGCTTGAAGAGGGTTCTGGAACTGAAGTCAATGACACAGAGCTTCTTAATGAGTTTTCGAAGACTATATTATCTTCAGAGGAATGGCATGCCAAGCTGAGGTATTGCCAACAGAAACTAATTCAGACTAGATGGAAAAATCATCAAATAATCAGATAAGAAAGGTTTATTTGTCATAGCTTTCTGTTAAAAATTGTAAGATGATTTATTTAATTGTTCTTACAAATACAGTGATTGCCAACATAAAAGGCCCGAGAGGGAATGCTCAATGCAAAAGAATGTACGGGCAGCTATAATTTATCGCAGAGGGCAGAAACACCTTGCACACTGTTTTCTTGAGGAAGCACAAAATTCTCTTCAGTTGTGTTTGAGTGAAGATTAATGGAATTAGTATCTCATAGGCTCGTCTACATTCTTTACTATAAACTCGACTAAAATACCTATATTGTAGTACTGTGTTGTACAACTAAAATAGAGTCTCAGTTTTCCTATGCATTAACATGCAGAATGCTTCTGTGGCATGTACCGGTATCAATCTTTTCATATAGCAATTGTTAAGAGTTGTGTCTAAACGAGAAAAGTGACGAGTGAAGGAAGCCACTGTTTCAAGTAGATAATAGCCCACATAGGCTAGAAAGAAAAGTTGTCTTCCTTGGCACTAGACAATTGCCAATAATGTTTCTCTTTCACCATATAGTCATAGTATTATCACTATGGCAAAGCCCTTTGTACTATCATCGTCCTTAGAATTACTTTACCTCTCAAAGGAATTCAAAGATGATATATTTAAAAGAATAATTTTGTACAAAGCAATTCGAGGACTACACTGCAACAAAATGGAGGCTTTTGTGAAGTTCTAAAGGATAATTAGGACCTCCATAAAATTATGTTTGAATATCTTTGTTATGAGCAAGTTTTAGTGATATCAATCTAGGAAATTATTCGCATCATCTACTTGATAACTATAATTCTTGGACAACCACTGAAAGATCTCTATAATAACAATCTCATAAAGGCAACATACATTGTATTCCAATCTTGTATTTATCTTCTTCTAGCTTTGAAACAGATTATTAGAGACAACTTCCTATTTTTCAAAATTCTGCCGACTATATTTTTCTAGATATGTTTCAGAATTGAATTTAAATATTGTATGTCATTTAATAATTGGTAAAACAAACTTGTAACAGGTTCTTGATTCAAAGTGAACCAATGAAAATTAGGAAAATCAACAAAACTAATCACTTTTCTCATTCAATTAGTAAACATAAAACACTTTCAGACATTCTTAAAATGATTTATCTCAAGCAAGAATAAGTAAAAAAATTGTACGTGATTTCATGGAGGTGCAAAGGGTTATTAGATGATCCACATATCTTGGGATCATACACACATAAAGCACATTCCTGAGAAAATAAAAGAAAATTCAGTATAGTTCTACTAATGGAAAAGCCCCTAGTTCTCTTTAAAATGCAATCGCTCATGTATCATGGCAATTGCAAAACTGCCATTGTAGTTTTGTTTGTGGGTGGTTGTTCTACCTTAGGTGGTAAATTTTCTAGGGAGAAACAATTAGGAAGGTTAACCATTGCTGTTGATATTAAGTAGCATCGGTCTGATAAAGAGACTTGATCTTAGACTTGATCTTCACTTAAAACAAGTATTATTGATTAAATGGAGAGACAAGCCCCTTGAGCCGACATGTCTCCACATTGTGGAGACACATCCGCTCATGGGACATGTCTCCCACATTTGATATTTATGCTAACTCTCTCCTCACTTAAACGAAATGGAAATTGATAGATATTGTTTACATGTGAGGATCAACAGTTATACAGAGAAGAATTTAATCATTCGTTAACATGGTATCAGAGCACAGTTATGGAAGATTCGATTAAACTTTGGAACGAACAATAACTTCTAAGTTCGATATATATAGAGCAAAATACACGCCACACCCAAATGATATGAAAATAGAGTTACTTCAGACCACTTAGAATGTTACATGAAGCATGGGTCGTTCCCTGTAATGCATTGGATGAACACGGGTCTTACAATTGCAACTCAAAGAGAGCGCCTCTGTCCGGCATAGAATAGTGACGCGATGGAGAAGAGGTCTCTCGATGGTCACATTAGAGAGACGATTTTATGTTGCTATCGCAACCCAGAATCCACCTTTCGGAAATGTGCGCCGAGGAGATGATGATATAATGCCAGCCCACGTCAATCTCCAGGAGATGGATCGACTCTATTTTCACCTTCCGCTAGTTGCAATGAAAGTGCGCATCAGTGAATGAGGCTCCCGAGAAGAATGTGAATGATAGTCTTGTTCCTGGGCGTCAAACAACCACCTATTCCACCAGCAATAGTCCCCGCAACAAAGACGCGATGTATCCTGGAACCATTCAAGAAGTCATGCGGATGCTTAGAGGCTCCAGATGTGTATTCGGTGATCTATCGCTCTCAGCTCCTCCAATCACCCTGGTCGATACTCCTGTGGTAGTGATATAAGCAATCTGAGAATGGCGGAATGAATGAAATGACGGCTTAGGATGTGAATGTAAAACCGAACACGAAACTCCCAGGCTGTTACTACGTCCAGACCTAAGTGGCCAAAAGAGAGACCACGTCCTCAATTCGCCAGGAGAGTGTTTCCAAATTCGTGATGTGGGCTTGTGATCAAGCCGTGTGTTGGCGTAAGAACTAACACCTCTGGAGTGTGAGTTTGTACGTACAGCTATGCACACTACGTAATGAGTGCTCTTCAAATTAGGAGGGGAAGCTCCCTCATTGTGTTGGAATGCATGAAATAGAAAACTAAACTAATGTCCTATCTTTTTGTTCTCAGCTAGTAGAGGCACAAGGTTAAGAAAACCTAGAACGTTGCAGCTAAGTATTTTCTGGTTTCGCAGATCATCTAACTACAACTAAGCTAACTTCTTTAAATCTATCCAGTTTCCTCAAGAAACAGAGCATGAGGAAATGGAGCAGGAATGTATTATACGATAAACTTCAGGTGCGGGCTCACAACATGAAGGCAAGGGAGGCGCAACTATTTGCTAATCCGGGAAGAAGTTTATTAAAACAAACAAATAAACGGTAAACCTGGTACAGCTTCACAACATGAAGGCAAGGTAGGCGCAACTATCTGCTTGGCTGAATGAGTCTACTATCACACACATCAAACGATAAGCTTTAAGTACAGTTTCGCAACATGAAGGCAAGGTAGGCGCAACTATTTGCTCTTTTGAATAGGCTCATGATAAACAAAACACAAGGTAAGCAACTGGGACAGTATATTGTATAGACGCAATACGCATGCAATAACGATCAAACCAACAACCCCATTTAACTAAGATCGAATAAACACCATGACAATAACATGAAGGCAAGGTAGGCGCAGCAATTTATTATAACAGCAATCACTCTTTGAACAGATACAATAATAGCAATACTATAGGCAAGGTAGGCGCAGCATGTATGCTATCAAGCAAAAGTTCTAATTTACAAGGGTGAACCAATCTTGAGAATAGGCATGTTGCCGACAACGCAGCAATTCTCTATCACCAGGAAAAGCTAATTACAAATGAGCTGAAAGCTCTTATTTATAGACATCAAGGTGTAGGCAACCCTAAAATCACCTTGAGTCAACTACAGTCTTGCAAGACATGCAAGATCTTATTCTCTAAACCTAATTGAATGAACCTACACAGTTAACTGGGAAACTACCATCAGTTAACTGAAACATCTAATCTAAATGGACAAGGTGCAACATGCACGTCCTTATTGAAAGCAAGTCAATTGGAATGCTATCATCAGTTAACTGAAAGATCTAATCTAAGCTCCAAGTGTACGTAGATGTTTCCAAGAAAGACATGCATGCAATGTGTAACAACCAATTAACTCAGAAAGAAGCCTCGTGTTTAACTCCTGTGTCTAATGTCTATCTTGGAAAAGGTGGGACGCCTTGAACTGAAGTTCACTGACCCTAATCTCGAGCAAGTAACCCCTCCACGAGGTTAGTGACTGCATCACCATCTAAAGGTTGTCACATGTCTCAACTGTCAATTCACTGCTTCTTAGCAACTCAAGCAAAATTGAAAATCTCTGTATACTTAAACTGGCCTTTCACTGGCTGATAACTATGGTGGCTTTGTAACTGAAGTGATGGCCACTGTTTCCTCTGCAGCTTGATGCTTCTCACGTTTTTCATGCTTTTCTTTATGGAAGAGTGTTGCATGATGAAACTGTGAACTCTTTGGTTGTGAGAAATACAAATGAACATGCTACATACACAGAAACCCAACGGTATCAACCCTCTAAACTGGCCTTGGAAGACAATCAACTATACGAGACATGAAACCATGTGAACTTGGGTGACTACGCTTGTCAACCTTCTTGATGCGCTTGATACAAATCGGTGTCGGCTTTTCTGATGAAATCATGAATTAAGACCGACATAGTCTTGAATTCAATCTATGTGAACTGCATCCTGAAAAACTCGCATGTTGACTGTGAACACGGCTATATTCTGACAACTTCTCTAGAAGACCAAAAATCTCTCCTAATGAGGCTAAAAATAGCTTGTCGGAGGGCAATTTTCACAAAAAATTCTGAGACGTGGATTTTATGTAGAATCAAATTCTAAGATGACCCACAATGTCAGAATTGTGAAAAAATGTGATTTAGGCCCGCATGCAAAAGGTTTTCAGTTGAGATCTAAGGGGCTGTGAGGACATTTTTCCCAAGAAAATCTGAGATATGGGTTTTGTCCAGAAGATATTTTTAAGACAACCCACAATGTTAGATTCGAAAAATATCGACTTCTTCTCCACCATGCAAAGGAATTTCACTTCAGAAAATCAAAGCCTCAAGAACTGATGCTTTGGAACAAATTTTTCTTGAAAATTCTAGCACATGGGTTTTGTTGAGAAAACAATTCTGAATCAACCCAGATGATTTGTTTTGCCAAAAACGCCAATTCTTCAAACATGTGAGAAAATTTTAAGACGAGAAGATGGAAGAAATCTAGAGAAGAAGAAAGATGTTTTTTAATTTTTATTTATTTATTATCTTCTTCTATCAAAATCGCCACTCTGCCTTGAATTCTGCTGATGAATCTTGACTTGTACTTGCAAAAGAATATTTTTTATGCCTTCACAATTGACCGCTGAAGAAATTCGCCCAACTCTAGAAAGAATTCACCTCTGCTCAAGCTGGATGAATGAAATGATGAATGCCACGCTTGCATAACTAGATAAATTCATACCATCATGCATGGAACCCGCTCAAACCCTAACTGTGAAGGAAGAATTTGATTGGCCCTTCACCAGCTGAACTGCCACTATCTCTGAGTCTTAGATAAAAATAATATTTAATTTAAAACATGCAAACTAAAATGAGGCACCAATATTTAGCTCTTTGAAGAAATTCGTCACTTTTTAATGCTTTGCATGCAAAAATATTATTTTAATCATTTTGCTAAAAATAGCATCTGGATGTGCCCAACAAACTTCACTGATTTTAGAAAGTCGAAATTTGACCTTCTAGGCGTCCATTTGCAAGAGTTATGAGATTTTTGAGAATCTCCTATTTTGTAGCTGACTGCAAAGTTACAACTAACCCTGTTCAACTCTGATTTCTAGATGATTGAATGATCCTGCGACCGTGCTGAGATATCCACCGCGAAGCTTGCATGACAAGGATGAAATGTCTGCTGGAGCAACAACTGCTAAAATCATCATCTGATACCTTAGAAAATTAGGCGCCTCTGATTAAATTGATGTTTTGACTCCAGACTTAGCCATTTCTCTGTTTTTGCCATTCTGATGCTTCAAACTGCAGCTGATGGTGAATAATGAACCCCACTGACTGAATAATGGATTCATTGCGTGACTAGAAGTACTCTGCATCCAATGACTGTATGTGAGGGATCTGAAAATTGTATTAAGAACCCCAAAAGAATGAGCGCCCCTATTTTGTGATAGCTCAAACACCATTTTGACAAAAGTGTGATTTTCATCTGAACACCATACTTTGACCCTTGATACCGGGAACTGGAATGTTCCAATACGCGTGCCACCTGTCTTGCTGTATAGTTTGGTCAACTTGCAAGAGATGTTCTTGGAGACGATGAAGCCAGAAAATTGCTTTTAAGGCCTCTAAAAGAAAATCGCCTTTTTCAAAGAAAATTATATTCTTACACTTAGTCATTTTTTGAACTGCCTTCAATCAGGTCTTCTTTACAGCATTATCATCTCGACCTCGCACGTACGAGCATTCGCCAAATCCTGGAGGCTATCGGCTAGACTCGTTGGATAGCTTGAGTAATTGCACACAAGTCTTGTGAAGACTGTAATTGCAAATAACCCCGTCTGGCAGGCCTAAAGGAGAATCGCCCCTAGCCTACAGCTGTGCAGCTTTGTGTAGCTACGCTTCACCATCCTCTGTTTTACGTGCTCGGTAGGACCTCTGTCACAGTTACTCAGAACATCGGATCGTCTTGTGAACGGGTACACTACAAAACTGAACTGAGCTGGAAGAGATCTCAAGAAGACCTCAATTGCAAATTCATCCATCAAACAGGTCTTATTCAGGATCACCCCTGGGCTATAGGGGAGCGGATTTGTATTCTGAAAAACTTCTTCTGACATGTATCCTGCCTGCAATTTCCACTTCTGACGCTGATAACTGGATTTCTGTACTGGATACGCTTCTGCTTGATAGCTCATTGAAAAGCCAAACTAATTCTGCAAAGACTGAAACCATCAAAACACACATGCATCTAGATCTAGACCTTCAAAAAGAAAATCGCCCTTGGGCTAGAAGGGAGCGGATCTGCATTTCTAGACTACCTCCTTGTGAGAAAACACTCTTCGCAACCTCTGCTTTTGTCTTCGTTTGTCGGAGTTCTGTAACTCGGATAATCTTGCTTCATGGCTAGTCGGAAAGCTGACTGAAAACTGAACATAATGAATGTATCTTTCATCCAAAGCACTCAAATCTTGACCTTCAAATGGAAGGGCGCCCCTGGGCTACAGGGGAGCGGATTTGTTTTGAATTCATTGATTTTCACCATTTTATGTTTTGCAAACGCTGTATCCATCACTGCGGTTGACCATGTTGAAGTGATGTAACTGCCAAAGTGTGTATATGACTATACTTCATTTTCACATGTACGGACACTGTAAAGTTGATTTGCACGTTGATTGTGCAAGTGTCTACTACGTTACATAGTAAAAAGTTCCCAGACTTAGAATATTTTAGCACTTTTTGCCAATCTGAAAATTCCCTCCATCAAAAAGCATTATTTCCAACATCTTTTATCATAGAGCGTTCCTCTTTGAGTTTTAGGCTTAGATATTGATACCTGGTACTGGCCGACTGCCATTGATGACCCCGAAGATCCTAACTTTTCTCCTAAAAAAGTGAAAACTACCCACCAGCCTTAAACTGACTTTTAACTGAAACTGACTTCACCACTGTGATTGTGATGTGAAATAAGCCAATCAAAATTAATTTCAGCCAATTCGGACAAGTTCCTATTTTTTAGGGTTTCGAGCTAAAAATAGATTTCAGAAACCCTAATTTTCAAAATTTTCAAATTTTGCCAATATCTTCCTGGCATCACACTGACTAAAAGCTCATACTTTATTTGCCCAAAAACTGAGTTTTGACCCCACTTTTACAAGGTTTAGACCATTTTAAGCAAAATGCCTTAAAGAAGCAAAAATTTCGGTTTGGGTACAACACCGTGAACCTATAGAAGGAAGGTTGTGGACTGATCTGAGCGCAAGCGCAACATTCCACACTGAGTCTTGTATTTGCATCCATCGGAATACTTAAAAGAGATGAGTATTCTTTGTTGAATTTTTGTTATATCATTTATTTGGATCTTGCGTGATTAGTAAAAGAGATTATGTTTTTTCTTCTCTTGATTTGTGTTCACTAATTAAATATCCTTGACATTTCAAATTATTCATTGCGAGTTATTGCTATAACCTGAGATAGTAAACTTTGTATGAGATTTCTTTGGATAGTTTTGAACTCTTAGTAATCTCTCCTTAATGCTTACAGGATGGATCAAAAGGCATAAGAGATTGCTTTCAAGAAAAGCTTTATGCATCTTGTAGGTTGAAAAATGGAGACACTGCTTGCAACCTTGAGATTGTGTGAATGGCTGAAGACATCTTTTCGAAGAGGAAGCATTAACCTTCAGAGGGAGTTCTATGATTAAAAATTGCAAGGACAAATGTTAAATTCTTGTAGTACCTCTTCAGCAATTGAGATCAGAATTGCTCATGTCTGTCAACTTGGATTTAACATTGGTAGCTTCGCAAACCTATTCATAATAGAGTGATCTGGGATGAGGTTGAAGAGATCAGCCTAAATCTCTACAAAGGTGTGAGTTGGAAACCATTTTTGAACGAGGAGGTCAGGAGGCTGATGCAAGTACTTAGAGCTTCAGAGGGAGTCACATCTTCACTTGTTGTAATGCATAAATCTCTGAGATAGAGAGATACGAGGTAAAAGCCCTTGTTCATCTTTGAGACTGAGATGAGGCGTCATGTTGAGAGACTCCATGACGACAAGTCCCAGGATCTAACTTCAAAAGAGCCCCAAGCACCCGCAATGTGGCTTAAAGGGGGCGTGTTGGATATAAGCCACACCCGGACTGATGATGGGCTGGCCACAAGGGGCCAATAGCTCAGTTGATAGAGCACTCTAGCATCAAATGGAAGGTCCTAGTGAATGTTGTAAAACCAGTTCATGTGTGTGCCAAAGGGAATTCACCTTATGGCTATAAAACATATATATTGAGATATCTTCAAGGCACTATTGGATATGGTCTTCTTTATAGAAATGAACAACTAGATCAACCTAGATACTCTGATTCGGTTTAGGATCAGATGGGAGTGTAACCGATCGGAAACACACATTAGGATGTTGCTTCAGTTTAGGATCGGTTATGATCTCCTGGATTTGTAAAAAACAGTCTTCTGTAACACAAAGCTCAACAAAAACTGAATACATTGCAGCCTTTATGAGGGCAAGAGAAGCAGTTGGCTTCGTAAATTGCTTGTGGGACTCCTTGATTTAAGCACACTGAGATCCCCTACCATTATAAGACATGGTAGAAAGGAATGTGATCCAGTTGGAGTATATTAGTTCAAATGATCAAACAACAGACATACTCACCAAACCTCTCTCCAGAGTTAGGGTTGAACTCTTTGGGAAGAAACTTGGTATGTAATTTGATATTATGTTTGAAATTCAAATTGTTTATATGTTGTACTAATATATAAAGATGTTTAATGTGTAAACTCTTTTGTCATGTGTGTGACTCCATGACCTTATGGGCCTACTCCCCCTGTGTACATTATTGAAAGGTGACGATCTTTCTAATAATGAACACTTGTATTTGACATTGTAAAGTGATGACTCTACAATGATGAGTTGATCTATCATGATAGATATCATGTGACTTGATATCTGTGGACATGTCATGATAGTATCTCTTGGACACTTTGATGGATATCATGGGACTTGATGTCATTTGAAGATCATTGTGATCCTTAAGAGATAATCATGGTGGATATTTATATATCCATGGATATGCCATGAATTATGGTAGACATCATGTGACTTGATGTCAGTGCACATACCATAATGAAGATGTGTTATGAAGAATGTCATGTGACTTGACACTTTCAGAAGCATACCATATCTTCTGATATCACGAGTTAGGTGATATCACTTTTACTTGATAAAAGTTATCCTTCCTAGTTAAAGAGGGAGTGTTGAATAATAAAGATGTGTTATGAAGAATGTCATGTGACTTGACACTTTCAGAAGCATACCATATCTTCTGATATCACGAGTTAGGTGATATCACTTTTACTTGATAAAAGTTATCCTCCCTAGTTAAAGAGGGAGTGTTGAATAATAAAGATGTGTTATGAAGAATGTCATGTGACTTGACACTTTCAGAAGCATACCATATCTTCTGATATCACGAGTTAGGTGATATCACGTTTACTTGATGGAAGTTATCTTCCCTAGCTAAGAGGGAGTATTGCATAATGAATTTCATGTGACTTGACACTTTCAAAAGTATACCATATCTTCTGATATCACGAGTTAGGTGATATCACTTTATACTTGTTTAGAGTTTATCCTCCTCGCTAAGAGGGAGTGTTGATATTAAGTAGCATCGGTCTGATAAAGAGACTTGATCTTAGACTTGATCTTCACTTAAAACAAGTATTATTGATTAAATGGAGAGACACGCCTCTTGAGCCGACATGTCTCCACATTGTGGAGACACATCCGCTCATGGGACGTGTCTCCCACATTTGATATTTATGCTAACTCCCTCCTCACTTAAACGACATGGAAATTGATAGATATTGTTTACATGTGAGGATCGACAGTTATACAGAGAAGAATTTAATCATTCGTTAACAATTGCAAATGTTGTCTCTTCCAATTCTTCAATTCTAAGCTTCTTGTGTTGAGCCTAAACTTGTCGTTGAATAAATACAACATCAGGTCATTGCAAAGCAACTATCTACCAATCTATCTAAGTTTGTTCTTTTGCTTAGTCTATTAGGAGTTGAGTGCAGTAGAGCAATGCTCATCCAAGCAAGTTCCAAATCATTGCAAGGATTAGGACTGTGTAGTGATTGGTGTCCTTGAAGGCCTCAAGAAGGAAACAAACATGACATACAAAAGAGAAAGTGGTAGGAGGCAAGATTTTTTTATTTTGGAGTTTATTCTCATGTTAGGTTCTCTAGGGTAATCTCATATTGAGCTCTATTTTGTGTTGTTACAGCTCTCTTTGTTTCAATTCATTCATACAATTATCTTCATCTCTTTCAACACTTTGAAGAGAAAAAATAGTAATAAACCTGTGCAAGGGAAACAATAATACAGTATCTTAAGTATAGTAGAAAGAATATAATGACAGACTCACAATATAGCAATATAATTTACCTTGCAAAACTCTTTTGGAAAATCCAACAAAAATGTTGTAGTTAGTGTACAGATGTCTTATTATTATGTTTTGATAATATTGGTTATCCAACTATGTATTTGTTGGTGTTACAATTCACACCTTTGGAGTGCATATTGGCAATGGACAGCTATGCACAGTAATAATTGCTCTTCAAATGAGGGGAAGCTCCCTCTTTTGCTGATATGCATAAAAAAGTAAAGTATCTTAAAATGCTATCTTTTTGACTCAGTTGATAGAGGCACAAGGTTAAGAAACCACATACATTTCAGCTAAGGTTTTCTTTGGTTTTGCAGATCTTAACTACAACTAGGCTAACGCTAAAACTATCCTATTTCCTCAAAAAAAACAAAGCATGAGGACTTAGGAGCAAGTGGGAATGGTTGACGATAAACTTTATATCAGGATTCCCAAGGAGGTGGAACACCTATCCGAGGTGTAGGCTGAAATGAAGGTTATTGGAAACAACATCAAATGACAAGCTAGTTCTTGGGATTCCCAAGGAGAGGAACCCCTATCTGAGGTGTAGGCTGAAAGTAGCTTATTGGAAAATAACACTTAAATGACAATCTTTATTTCTAAATTCCCAAGGAGGAGGAACCCCTATCCGAGGTGTAGATATGAAAGAAAGACTATTATAAACAACATCAATTGATAAACTTTATTTCTAAATTCCCAAGGAGGAGAAACCCCTATCTGAGGTGTAGATATGAAAGAAAGTTTATTAGAAACAAATAAATTTGGGACAAAAAATTGTATGAAGGAACTAACGCACAATATATGATTAACCAGCTTTATATTAAACAAAGTGAACAAGTATAGAATAGCAATATTGCACGGCAAGGTGGGCACAACAATTTGTTATCACAACAAAAGTTGAAATACAATGAGCAAGGTGCTCTTATTTATAGAACCTCAAAAGAGTAGGGAACCCTAAAATCTCCTTGAGTTTACACTGTCTTGCAAGCATGCAAGAGTGTATTCTTAAGTCTAAATGTATACAACCTAACAATTAATTGGAAAAACATTAGTTAACTAATTTTGAACTACACTAAATGGACGTTGCAACATGCAAGTCCTTATTGAAATGAGATTCAACTAATAACTAACATCAGTTAACTAAATCCTAACTGAAAGTCCAACCTCCTCCAAAGATATCCCCAAGGATGAGATAAACATGCATGAAATCAGCAATCGAAACTCAAGAGTGATGTTGAGTTGGTCGTTGCTTATGAATCTATCCTCAGGAACACTATGGGATCCAACTGTCTGTCTACTCCAAGCCGTCCTGAGCAATCATCTCCTCCAAGAACTCACTAACTGTATCATCTTTAAGCACTTTGATGCTATCCAAAATGATAGATTGTCTGCTCAACACCTTCTCTCCATCCTTGATCATTTTTGGATACTCTTTAACCTCCTCAACTACTTTGTTGAACCTCATTGACATCACCGAGAAATGATTCAACTTCGACGCCATAGGATCACCATCAAGACCATCATGAACCAAACTTTGGAATTCAGTTTGCACAACGTCGAGATCAACGTAGGTACCATCTTCACGAAGATAATGGCACGAGATCTGGGTGACAAATCCGCTTCCGAGTTTGAGAGCACCGACAACATCTTCTTTGATTCCAGCCAACTTTGTAGACACTCTTTCATAAGTTTCTACTTTGAAGAGGTGTTCTCTCCAAGCAAAAATATTTCTTTGATCTTCATCTACTACAACAACATCATATGCGACTGCCAATTAAGAAATGAGGATCAAATCTTTTGGTTTTCCCTCTACCATAGTCAACTCAAGTTGTTAGATTCCTTGACGAAGATCATGAGCATTGTACCTAAATTGATACAACTCTATAAGAAGGTATTTGCTTGTAATAATGAAATCTTCGATCCAGTTCTCCAAAAGCTTTCCATGATTGACTAACTAACCCAACTTTTGTTGATCTGCAGTTGTTTCTAGAAGCTGTGGAAGAATAGTCGTCACACTTGAGGTCCCATGAAGAAGATTTGAGATGTATTGTTGCAAATACTTATTTTTAGCCTTGAGGGTTGCCTTGTCTTCTCCGTCCTTCATCACCCACTCCTCAAGATTACTTGCAACAACCTCATGTCCACGTGTCGAGTGCTCCTACCAAGGTTAGCTTTGATGAAGGTGAAATCACCAACTTCGACCTCATCCAAACTTTTGTCTTCCGGTGGTGTGGCAACCTCAACAAAAATCCCTACCTCAGGATTCTTTTCTATGTGTACTTGCTTCTTGATCTTCTTGTTTAATGTGTCTTGATAGGGATTGCCAAACTCTCAAAGATCCAACTGATAGGAAGGCTTTTGCCTTCTTCCTAAAGTCTTCTCAAGCAAACATGAATGATCAATGTTAACTTCTCTAGGTGAAATGGCTGTAACTGTGTTGACTCCTGGTGAATTAACTGGTATTGACGTTTCACGAACTGGCGATTCTGGCTCTGAGTCAATCCAAATAGGAGGTGACTGGGGAGAAAATGGCGAACCAGGAGATGAAGACCCGACTTCAGCTTGTACCACTAGCTCTACTGGAACCTCAGGCACCTTCTCTGACTTTTCTTGTTGACTTTTATTTCCTCTCTTCATTCTTCCGCTAACTCTGGCACCCTCTGGTGGATTGCTCGATGTCTTCACTTTGGGTCTTGACCATGATGTGGAAGGTAGTGAAGAAAAACACTAATTGCGACTCTGCAACTGGAACTACCTTTCGCCTCCTTTTGTTGTCCAAGAAATACATGTTAGTCTTGACAACTCCTCTTGATAAGTCCTCAACAAAAGTATTCTCTTTGGCGTACCAATCCAGTTATCGAAGTGGCTGGCGAGCAACTTGATCCTTGATGAATGTGCTAAGTAACACCTCTATGTCATATTTGACAAACCTTCAACGTCTTTTGATAAGAAATCAACAAGCTGAGGAAGTGTGAGTCTGCAATAGTGATGCCTACATACTTCAAATTCATCCTCGCAATTAACCCAAAATTCTTCAAGTGCAGGCCTCTGTGAATGACTTTGTTCCAACCGACCTGCATAGAGACCTAAAGGATCATAGGAGTGCTTCTCGCTGAGGTACTTGAGATGGAGTTTTGACAACTCGTTGCTCATCAACTTGCAATCGGTTGTTGATTTGCATTTGAATATGCCTAATCCACATGGAAAAGTGAATGCCTGCTTGTGCCGATTGCAAAGAAAAGTATGAACCTCGTGAACTTGTCTCAGGAACTCCATGAACAAAACTTAGTTAGATGGGCACCTTGGTAACATCAAAGGCTCTCCCATGTGACCATACATTCGAAGGTAGGTGAATGTGGGAAATTGAATGAACCAATCTGCCCAATTCTCAATTGTAGATTTGGCCTCCGATGAAATTTTGATGTGCATCTCATTATCAAGGTCTCTAACTGTCTTCATCAAGAAGTGATCATTCACATGCTTGAAATCCTGTTTAGCTTTTGAGAACTCCAATTGTGGGAAGTATTCATGCACATGTTGAACACCAAGAGTTCCATTGGTTTTCAAAGTTCTAAAATTGCCTTGGAACACAATCAAATAAACAAGATAAGAAACCATATGAAACTCATGGATTTTAAGAAATCATGTGATTTGTTGGTGAAGAACCTCACTGATCAAGATAGCCTAGTCAAAGTGTTCTTTATTATTGATAATCTGGGAGATAACATAGAACATCCATGATCGAAAAACATGAGCCTCCTCTTGACCTGTAACCTGGTTGAGCAAGGTAATCAAGATAGCTATCTCATCCTTGAACTCTCCACACCCAAGTTTCTTTGGCAAGTTGGTTTTTTGTTCTTTCAGCCACCTTTGAGCAACCTTCCTCTGAGATCTCTTGTTATCTACCTGCCATATCTTGTCACATTCCTCCATGATCATGACAAAATTATCTAAACGGGGTGGAATAGCGAAGCACTTCTCGACATCTCTCAACTTAAGGCTGCAAACAACTTTCCCATCTGTTAATTGAATTTGTCATGTAGATGAGTCGTAATGCTTAATGCATGCAATGACGAACTCGAGATCTGGCACTGTGATTGGAATAGAGGCTGCAGTTAGCAATCCAGAGCGATCAAGATGCCTGATTGTCGTATTGTCAATGCCCTCCAACGTGCTCAATTTAATCACTGGATAAACGTTACCCAAGTCAGTGTTAGAGGTTTTCAAAAAGTCATGAACTAAGACCGATTTGGTCTTGTATTCGATTGGGTTGAATCGCATTTTGAAAAACTAGAATTTTGACTGTAAATTCGGATATGTTTGGGCAAACTTCAGAAAAGGCTAAAAATGGCTCCTAATGAGGCTAAAAATAGCTACTTGAGGGGAAATTTTTAGGATTTTTTTTGAAATGTGGTTTTTGTAGAAAATGAAATTCTAAGCCAACCCAGATTGTCAGAAACTCGAAAAAATGAGTTGTACTAAGGCATGCAAAGACTTTTTAGAAAAGAAGTTGGAGGAGCTATAGGGGCATCGAGGGCAATTTCTCGAGAAAAATTGGCACATGGGTTTTGTAGGCGCTAATGAGTTGACCAAACCCAGATTCTTCGTTTTTCAAAAAGTTGACTTTTTGACTGACATGCAAAATAATCTTCGGAAAAAAACACAGTACTTCAAAATGAGAAGTAATGGGGCAATTTTTTTGAAATTTTTTGGAACATGGGTTTTGTTGCCAATGCTATGCTGAGTGAACCCAGATGACCAGATTTTGAAAAAAATTGTTGTTTACTTTGACATGCGAGAGAAAACCTAAGACAAGGATAGAAGAATTTAGAGAGAGAAAATAGAAGTTATATTCTACCTCTCAAAATTATGCCTATGCCTTGAATGAAGTTTGTGAAGTTTGGAATGCATGCACTCAAAAGATGAAGTTTGGAAAATAATTCCTCAGAATAATCTAGACCTGGCACTGCAAAGAACACTGAAAAATATCAGTTGTAGTGCCTTTAGATCTTGCTTGCACGAGAAAATATGTGTTTGCCTTCAACCTGTGATGAGAATAATGGACGCCCAAATGCCTTAATAAATAAATTTCATGAATTAAGGCATCATTTTGCATGCAAAACCCTAAATTAGGACAATAATATTATTGGACCCCAATTCAGTTAACTAGATGAAAAATAAACCCTAAAATGGTTGACTTAGAGGTGAAACTGGAGTTTTAATATAGCATATATATACTTGCATTTTAATCTTTTTTCAAAAATAACTTGTCTTGAATGTGAAATATGCTTTACGTAAATGTAGTTTTTCCCTCTATCGACAAGATGATTAATAAATTCACTAAAGTTGAATTGCATATGTTAATTAAATTTATAAGGATTTTAAACAAACTTTAAAAACTTAGGTAACCTATCATTTGTTGGGTTACATTTGGAGCAATGTACACCTTTCTTACTCTACACATAGTTTTAACACTCATTATCCAAACTCTTTCAACATTAACTTGAATACATAGAAACATGATTCTTCTTTCATTTGAACATTTCTTTGAATACAAGTTATAAGGTAATGCTTTCTTTCATTCCACAAGATATTACACTTTCATTATTATACTAACTTAAAAATAAAACAAACATGTCAATGAATTAAGACCCTCTTTTTTTTCATCTTTTAATTTTACAAAAAAATTAAAAATTAAAAAACATATTAAAACCCAGTCCCATTCTCACAGTCTCAGACAGAGACGTGAGGTACGTAGCACACTTTTGTGTACACTTCCGCATTGTGGAGGCTTCTCGAGTCTGCCAGGATGCTTGCCTTCATTGATAGAATATACACCATGGTGAGGAATGTGATTGTGCCTGCTTGTTCTTTTGTGGAGCATGTCTTGCAGGCCTCCACTTGAAATATCTTCCTATGCAGCTCTTGCTAGTTCTTGTGGATCATCTTAGCTTCCCCCTTAACCCATCTTCACTGTAAGCTCTTCAAATTCCCATAGAAAGTCATTACACCAGTATAAGAAAGCTGTAAGTCTAGGTATTCAGCCATGAAAAAAAAAATGCAGTCCTATAGTGGTTATTACTAAAGAATATCATCTTACTGTTGTCTTCATCAAGAAGAATAGCAATGCAAAACAAAGAAAACCTAGCAAACACGGTAATAAGATAGCAAGGGGGTGGAAGAAACTTGTATAAACAATGAAATAAACTCAAGTGGCTTAACCACGTATTGAGCTTGAACACAAGTGGGCACCCTGTAATCTTATCTCTGTGCTATATTTACTTTTCCTACCAACCTATAACTACTTCCCTGCATAATGTTGGAGAGAAGAGTTGTTTTTTTTTTTTTTTTTTTGTCTGAGATGGGTGGCGTAGGATCTTTAGTAATAATGAGAGATCTGGCAGTCGAGGTATAGACCCAGGCATGACTCGTTTGTCCACCTAGGGGAGAGGACCCAGTAGTTGTGCACCCTAACTTCGCGCTACCCAAAATCCTATGTGGAAATTTCAAATCACTCAAAAAAATTTACAGCAGCTTACATGGCAAGTCCCTTGCTTATAATTTTCGTTTTAGGGCCACATCATCAAATATGATGTCACATCAGCATGCTTTTTGTCAAGGTGTCCAAAAAGGCCCAAAAAAAAGTGCTACCAATACTTGTGCATTCACATCATGAGTAGTTGAGCGCTGATGTGGCATCACATGATTGGTTGTTTTTAAGATCTAAGGGATACATTTTGTTTAAGTTAGGGTACTTATGTCACAATTATTGGACATTACATAAACAATTATTGGGCATTATATTAACAACTACTATCACAACTATTTGTTGTACCCAAAATGAAATTTTTGGCATTCTGCTTAAATTGAGCTAAACAATGTAAAAATGTCATCGAAAGTATGTTTTAGGTCAAACCAAACATGAAGTCTTTATGGGTTTCTGTCAAAGAACCTATGGTTAAAATTCTGAAAACATGAAAATTAGGGTTTTATGCCCCTACTTTTAGGGAAACCCTTAAAAATAGGACCTTCCCGGAAATGATTGAAAATAATTCTGATAGGATTAATTGCCTTCACGATCACACTAATCAAGTCAGAATTATCAAAAGACATGTTTTACACAGGTGGGTCTATTTCTATTTTTCAGGAATGAAGTTAGGAGCTCCGCAGCCATTAATGGCAGATTGGCCAGTACCAGGTGCTGAAAGTTAAGCTTCAAGAACTCCAACAAAGAATCTATGGCGGAAAAGGATGAAAATGATGTCGTTCAACGAAGGAGATTCTCAAAACAAAAAAGGCCAAAATTTGGCTCTTTGGAAGATGGACGTTTTGTCTACTAAGGCAAAACACAGTCACAGTTGAAAAAGGCGCCCCTCTTGAAGAAAGGCGCCCTTGGATCTCAGAGGGAAAATGTAATCATTTGGCATCTTCAAATCAGTCATCCTCTTCACTTTCGTGCTGTCTCGACAACAGAATCATCAGCAAGATCATTTGATTCAGAGATCACTGGCGAAGCATCAGCAAAGTATGGAGGATCCATCAGCAATGAAGATGCCAAATCAGAGAGCTTCATGGTAAAAGCGCCCCTACTAGCCAGGGGCGCCCCTCAGTTGCAGGCACCAGATTCATCAATCTGTTGTAGCTTTATACATGTTATCTTTCCAGCTTCCTCTCAGCTATGTGATCAATCCGACAGCAGGTTCACAGGACACGCCAAACGATCACATGCTGAGGTCAAGCAGAAAAAGATAGAATTGAAGAACTGGAAAGACAAGCCAGAAATTGGCTAAGGCATGATCAAAAGCGCCCCTCTTGAAGAAAGGCGCTCTTTCTTGAAGGCATCCAGATTCAGTTAGAATCTTTACTGCCTCCCAAGATGATCCTCTCAGCTATGACCAGTATCGCCAATGAAACCATCAGCAAGAACTTCCAACAAATTAGTCATCTGATAGAGGAGGTCAAAGGCAAGTAGTTCACAACATAAGTAAAACCAGTCAAAAGCTAAAAGCGCTCGTGCTGGCCAGGGGCGCCCTTAAGCTTGAAGGACCTGAACTTGTCTTTTCCAATTGAGAAGTTAGTCATCCTGAGCAAGACCGAGTTGGCTACCCGATGCATCGTCAAGCAGAGTCATCTGACTCATCCATCAACGGGAACATCATATCAAAGCACAGAGGGTCTGAAAAGGCCAAAATGAAGAACGGTCAATGAAAATTGACTAAGGCACAGCCAAAAGCGCCCCTCTTGAAGAAAGGCGCCCTTCATTCTGGAGGTCCAAACTCAGTTTTCCGAATTAATCTCTCCCAAGCATATCTCATCAGGCTGATCCCATCTCGACAACGAATCCATCAGCAACTGTTGAAGATCAACTGAGCAGCCAGGATTGAAGATCAAATGGAGGCACTTCATCTTACAAAAACGATCAAAACTCCAAAAGGGACGCTTAACAAAGTCAAAAGCAAATGTTGACTTGAGTTAACAACTTTTGGAGGCAAAAAGAGGCCAAACACTCCACAATCAGTGGAAATCACCTTTTTGAACTCCAAATCAGGCTCAATCATGAGTTGGATGCCCAATTGATGCTTGCAACTCCAAATTGACATATCAAAGCATCTAGGCATCCATTATTCATTATTTCTTTGCAGGTTGAGGAGCTCAAGAACGAATATTTTTCTTCTCCAACATTTTTGAAGATCTGACAAAGGGGTTTTCACCGTTCTTCATATTTTTGAAGATCTATTGCATAAAGGGACTATTTATCAGAGTTTGCACCAAAAGGCATAATTCTTCCAGATTGACAGTCGATAACATCCAATTCACCTTCTGTCTACTTCCTCTATTTCTGTCTAAAATTCTTGCATGTCCGAGAAAATGATAGATAATCTGTAGTGCCCCTCCGTATTGGCCTTCCTAGGCGTTTGAGTAAGTGTTTGTTTGTGATTTCATTGTTTGATGATGTTGTTCGTCAGTATTCCATTTTGTTTGGTATCGTTTTGTTTTATATCATTCATTTTAAGTGTTGATTTTTAATGTGTTAATTGTTGATTGTAATGTGTTATCGTTATTGTTAATTAGTTAATTTAATTTAATGATGGGTATTATTATTGTGAAAAATAATTTAATTAAGCATTAAATTTAATTAGTAAAGTGATTTGGGAAATTACCAAGAATCTAATTAGATATTAAATTAGTTGCAAATTTAAATGTTTGTAGATTTAAATAAATATTATTTTAATTGTCATATTAAATATTTTAAATAGAATAATATTTTAATCATAATATTGCATTATTTAATTATGGATTTATTAAAAAATAATCAATAAATATTTTGTTAATTATTATAAATAAAAAGGGTATATATATATATATTTAATTTAAATAAAATGACATTAGATAAAATATTAGAGTGACAGTTATTACGGGATGGAAAGAATTCATAAATTAAAGCTTAGTGGAGTTAGGTGGAGGATTTTTCTAGATGTAAAGATTACCCTCCAAGTGGTAAAACAGGTGAAAAGTGAATTGACGGGTGGAGGAAAAGAATTTAGGAATTTTCCACCTGTTTTGGTTGTTATCGAAAAACTTTAGAAAACTCATCTTTAATTCTTTTGGGAAGGGGGTGAAAGGATCATTCGGGGAATTGTAAAAGAGAAAATCAGTTTTCACTCTACAGAGGGCTCTGGTAAAAGTTAAGAAGAATTTTACAGCCGAGAGGAATTTGGAGGAATCTGTTTTACAAATGTGAGATTGACTCAACTCCGTCACCACCATCAAACTTCATTTTCCAGTATTAGCGTTCACCTGTGGTTTTGTTTCTTTTTCTAAAGAATTTAATACATATATATATAGTCTTTGCTTTGGGGTTTCATTTAGCTTCAATTTTATATTTGTTTTAAAACATAGATATATATTTATAAACAAATAGATGTATGTGTGTAAATCTGATCATTGCTACGGTTTGTAAACATATATGTGTATTATTTCATTGAAAATGTAGGCATTTACTATGCTATAATTTTATTATGTGCTAATTATTTTAATCACAATAGTAGGTTTTAACATATAAGATTTAAAATGGTTACTTAGTCATACAGTATTCCCTCTGTTTATATATATATATATATATGAATATAAAGTTGCTTATAACTGGTTTAAGCATTCTGGTTGTTTGAGACAGTAGTTTAGGTTAAAATCTGGTGTATTTATATAAATATAAAATATATATGATTATGTTAAAATCTGGTGTATTTATATAAATATAAAGTATATATGATTATGTGTTTTGAGTAAATTGATGTTTTTAAAACAGTAATTATTAGCTTAAGTGAAATTGATGTATAAAAGGTAATTGATTAATTATTATCCTTTGTTTATTTCGGTGGAAATGAATTGTTTTGCTACTGTGTAAGTTGCATTTTCAGTTAATAATCGTACGTATATGTATATGTGTGGTATTTTATAAATAAGTATTTTGTTAGTTTTAAACCTAGGGTTGTTTAATTAATTCGGTTAAATATAATTATTTTATGGATTAAAATTAAAGAGTTGCATTTTTAGAAAATATGAGTAAATGTAGTCTTTTTTTTTTTTATATTAAATATTTAAGTAAATATCCTTTAAGAGAATTAGTTAATTAAGTTAAGTTAAAAAGAAAATATAGAATTTAGGAGATAATGCTTTCAAATAGAATATAAGTTAAAAGGATATTAATTTTGAGTAAGTTAATACTCAAAAAAAAATGGTAATTACGATATAAAGAAATCAATATTCATTATTATTTTTACTGAGAAGCTAAAGTGAATATGTAAATTTGGAAATACTAATTCTTAAGGAAAAAGATATTCATTATTATTTTTACTAGAAAGTTAAATTTAAAAATATGGATTTACTTTAAGAAGTTAAAGTGAATAGGTAAATTTGGAAATACTAATTTATAAGGAAAACAATATTCATTATTATTTTTACTGAGAAGTTAAATTTAAAAAAATATGGATTTACTTTAAGAAGTTAAAGGTGGAAATACTAATTTATAAGGAAATCAATATTCATTATTATTATTTTTATTGAGAAGTTAAATTTGAAAATATTGATTTACTTTAAGAAGTTAAAGTGAAAAGGTAAATTTGGAAATACTAATTTCCTTTAAGAAGTTAAATTATTTTAAGGGAGTCTAAAATGAAAACTAACTCTTTAGTAACCTCCTTTTTAAAGCAACAAAAATATTTATAAAGTTACTAATATGTAATATTAAGTAATTTCATTAATAATTTTATCAATAAAGTTAGTAAGATGTTAATTTGTATTAATTTATTAATAACTCTTTTAATTTAGTTAGCAAAAATAATTTAAATAGAATTAATTCTATTTGGAAAATGATTAATATTATTGGATCAATAGAGATGGTAAATTAGTGGAATGATATTATTTGTCAAATATAAATGTTCTTTTGTAAAGGGGTTGTAAGAGATTGACTCCTTATGGTCACATAATCAAGTTTTTATTTAATGATATTAAGATCTCATGGAAAAGTAAGGATTTAACGAATTATTCTAGCAAGATGTTCCATGAGATCTAATAGTTGGTAAGTAATTAGAGTTTTCTTGAATTCTAATCTTTTAATTTTGATCAAGTAAATAACGTATTATAAGGTTGAGCTCATTCGCAATCTTTAGTTTGAGATTTTGGGTGAATTGATATTGCTTGTTTGATTTTCCGTCGTGTCTATCTTGGATGTTCTGTCATTTGGCTCTGCTAATAGATTATTGTGTTCGATCTTGCATAAAGATGATAACCCTTTTTTTAAAAATAGTGTTGGCTTCTAATTTTGTTGTGTTTATGGGTCTAAGTGGGTTTGATCTAAAATGTTAGTTGTTAGGGTATCATGTGGGAGAAAATTGAGGTCTCCTTTGGATGCCCTGTTTGATGAATTTACTATTGATATTGTACTTATTTATATTAACCTTATTTGAGTTCAATATTTCATAAAGATGTTGCTACTATTATTCTACACTTATCATTTTGTGATTATAAAATTTGTTTAGTCATTTTGTGAGTACTCCTTTTGTGTTATTTCTGATTGAGAAGACTTTATACAATGAATTTCTCTTAGTCATATTCTGAGATGATTGGGAACTCGAAATGTTGAATTACCTTTTGTGGGAAATTGTGGATTTTCGGTATTTTAGGCTTCCAAAGGCAAAGCAGAAACTTGAGTTGTATTGATTTTCTACGGTTGGAACTTTGTAATTCATTGGTCTTATTTATGATTTTGAGTTCTTGTGGGTGTTACCTTGTACCATGGTGTTGAATTTGATGTGGCTTTGAGTGGTATGGCTCATGCCTCACATGTGCATTTGTTTATGGATTTTATGTTTGGTACACCCCTTGTGGTTATGAGTCTTATTTTTGAAAACTGTTGGGGAGGGTGGCTCTTCATGGGGGTCGACGCACAAAGGGGCTATTAGGGTAACCCATGGAAGAATTTCCTAAACAAGTGATAATCTAATTAATGAACTAGTGGGTCTTGGGTAGTTAACATTCAATCAAGATTAATTATGTGCCTCACCCATACTGTTAGTGTTTTCTCAAGCTAAGGATGGAGTGAGAAGACTTGGTCGGTAAGATCATTGCCTTGTCCTCACGAAAGGTAAGAGATCTCGCATGAGTCACCCTATGGAGCGGCACCTTGAGATAGGCAGTCAGGACAACCATAGATGGAGGCGGCACCTTGTGATAGGTTGTCTAGATAATCCATGAAAGACCATGCGATGACACTCTCCCACAGTACCCATCTACTTTCCTTTGCTTGGAAGCCTCTGGAAGTGTTGATGTACTTGTTTGATGTTGCTTTATGTCAGTATTAATGTTAGCCTTGTCTACTTGACCTTGTTTGATGTGGATCATTTCTTGTCATCTCCTAGCACGGGGGGTGGACCTTCGGGGCCACGTGGTCGGGTGGAACGTGCTATGCACTCCATTGGGTCCCTAGTCTGAGTTCGCATCAATGCAGCTGATCTAGAACTCTACCTTAGTTCTATTGTACCATGTTCATTTATGTAACATTCTTGTATTTGATGTATCTTTTTCCTCTCCCTGACAAGATGCACATGTACTCTTGAATTGATGTAATGTACTCCTGAAGTGATGTAATGTACTTCTGAAACGGCTGTAATGTATTATTTTACCTCTGTAAACCTTTTTGTGGTAGTCTTTACCTAATGTGTTGTATCTATGGAAATATACTCCACTACTGTTATTTGGAACTATGAATTGAAATGTAATAAAATGTTGTATATATCTTTTCATTCCTTTTGATCATGGATGGTTGTATGTTATATTTATGTAATCTTCATATATTTGTTATCATTATGGTATTAGTTTAGGATTTTGTGATGTCATCGTGTGTACCCCAGAGGACGTAATGTTATTTGTAATCATATAATTGCCTTATGTAATCTAAGTTCATGTTCATCTTATGTATTGTTCTACTTTCAAAAAAAAAATAATGCGGTAATTGGTTATCCTTTGGGGTTTGCACGGTGGGGTGTCACATAATCATAGATCTGGCCAACTGGGTATGATCAACACAACTTTTTCTACAAAACCCACATGTTAGATTTTTCCAGAAAAAATAGCCCTGCTGCCCCTATTTTTTAGGGTTTCTGAAAAAATTCATAATTTTGAAAATCAAACAAACTGAGTTTGTTTAGCTCTGAAGCACGAACAAAACCCATGTGTTGGATTTTTCCGAGAAAAATCACTTTCTGGTGCCTCGCTGCTTCTGCCACTGAAGGGCTCTTGCATGTCATAGAAAAACTCATTTTTTTCAATTTCTGACGATCTAGGTTTGTTTAGAGAATTATTCTCAACGAAACCCATGTCTCAAAAAATTTCGTAAAAATTACCCCCGGCAAGGCTATTTTTAGCAGTTCCAAAAAAAGTTGTCTGAGCAGCATCGTGTGCACAATCAATCTTCAAGGTTTTCAGAACGCAGTTCTCCCAAGATGAATACAAGACCAAAATGATCTTACTCCATGATTTTCTAAAAACGACTGGCACCGATCTACGTCGGGCACACCCAGAGGTCAATCTAGACAGATTGACAAGCATAGAAACAAGTCCACAGGTTCCATAATGTTTTCACCTCGTATATCTGATTGTCTTCCAAGGCCAGTTTAGAGGATTGTAACCATTGGAATTTTACACATGCAGCAAGTTCATATGCATTTCTCACGGTTGGAATGATCATGGTCAAACTTCACGGTTTCATCATCAAGCTTCGTGGTTTCATCATACAACACTCTTCCATTGAGAAAGATCAAGGAAAACGTCAAAGCTGCAAAAGAACGCAGAAGGTAGTCATTCCCAACATAGAGCCGCAATCGGTTAATACTACACTACCTTTCACGTCAAAGTGGAAAAATATAGACAAAAAGAAAATGAGTAACCCTCCTAAGGGAAGCAGAATGAAGGAGATGCATACATCAAGTTGTTGACAAGCGATAAGCTGACGATTGAGAGGCATGTAACGGTCTCTGTATAAAGAAGTCAACGAATGAACAAAAGCACCGTTGACCAATGGTGATGAGGTGTCAAACACCTCAAGAAGGACGTCCTACCCTCCAAAATAGCAATAAATACAACTAAAGTCAACTCGATGCCCCTTTCCAAGTTGACTCTAGATCTCCATAGATCATGCATGTCAGATCCCACTAATCTAGGATGTCTAATTGACTCCCACGATTTGTGGATCTCAAATCTCCTTTAAAGGTGGATGTCTATTTTGGAGACACATTTGTAAGTTAAGTTCACTTTTAGTTAGGTGTCAGTCTACTGAGGTGGACTCCCAATTTGACTTTTGTTTAGTTTCAGTTAACTGAAGTAGGTTTTCAGTTAACTGCTTGCTCACCTACTTTTAGACATAGGAATAAATATTGTTGATTGACAAGAACTGATTATTAACTCGGGGAGATTTTAGGGTTGCCTACTCCTTTGAGTTTCTATAAATAAGAGCCTTAGGCTCATTATTTGTTTAACCTTTATTTGCTAAGCAAAATTGTTGCGCCATTGTTGCCAAAGTTAGCTTGTTTATATTTGTTCACTCTTGGATGAGAGTTCGTTGGTTGATCGCAATTGTGCATGATTTCATGCCTTTGTTGTCCCGACCTTTGTAATTATTTGGAGAAGCTTGAAGAAATAAATCAGATGGTGCATGCTTGCTTGATCTAAATACTTGAGTTCTTTCAAAGTCTTGTTTTCAAATAGTGTTTGGTTTCAATCTCCTCCTTGGACAGGTGTCGTCACCTCCTTGGATATTTTGTCATCAATCATTATCGTATAATGTTGTTTAATGATTTGTCTTGTGGCCTAAACTTTGGACAGGTGTCGTCACCTCCTTGGGAATCCTGTTAGACAGGCCATCGTTCCTTGTTGTTTCCAGTGAGTTGTTTCCAAGCCTACACCTTAGACAGGAGTTCCTCCTCCTTGGCAAGTCTCAGATCCAGTTTACCATAAGAGAGTGTTTGCTTGTATCAAGCCCTATCTTGGTATATATCTGAAGGTTTAGAGCCTCGGCCATATTCCATTGAGACAGAGGATTCAAGTGATCCAACCAATCCATTTCGCTCCTACGCCCTCATGCTCTATTTATCTTGGGGAGGTAGGATAGTTTAGAAGCTTAGTTAGTCGTAGTTAAGATCTGCGAAAACCAGAGAAAAAGCTTAGCTACGGCACATTGTGTTTATGCACCCTTGTGTCCTGCTGCTGAATAAAAAAGTTAGGAACCTTAGTACACCCCTTTTTTACAGTAGAAAATCAACAAAGAGAGATCTTCCTCTCTATAATCCGAAGAGCATGTACTAACACACTTGCAATAGCTGTCCGTTTCCAATAAGCACTCCAGAGGTGCTAATTGAAATGCCAACACTATTGGAACATGTTCAACTATTGGGTCCTTTCCCCTACTCTTCTGCACCTGGCAGCTAATATTTGTGGACTCATGGCTCGAGGGATGGATGGTAGCAATGAGGCACGGTAGAATTTAATTATTGTGAATGCCTTTTGGATTTGGAGCAGAGAAACTCCTTTCCCCAAAATTGTTCTTTTTTCAAGAAAATTTATTGTGTTCGTCCATAACTTGTACACGAAATTGAGGCCTATCGCTTTCATTAAATTTTGATGTGGTTTCAACTTTAACTACGGCTAGTAGAATCATGATTAACATAAATCTCATTTCGACACCAGAGAAATAGATAGAAAGGATAGAAAATAATAAATTTTAATCAATTCCATGCCTTGTTTGTCACTTTTTCAACCTCGCCCAAAACTCCATGCAATTTCTAGAACAGTGCATTAACATTGTTGTTGAAAATTACTACATCACGTTACATAACAAAAATGGTATTATCTGTTTCTTACATATATTGTATTGTAGCTCCACTTCCCTAATTTAGGCGTTGGACATATTTGTCTCTTAAATTACTAGAAGGGTATTGACGTATATACCAGCTTAAACCCTTTAGATGGTGCTATTCATATCGGGTATTAGAAAATAGGTAACCATCCAACTTAGTAATAGTATTATTATTTTTGTCGGCAGTAAAGCTTACGTTACCATAATTAAATTTACTAATATTACCTCTTGTTAACATTACCAATGCTTTTATTATAACATGTTGTAACCATGGATGTGCAAGGTAACACTATGCGGGGTGATCCCACAAAGCTGGTTTACAATTTTTGAGAGGAACTGATTTTTGTTGAAATCACATATTTTTAGAAAATATAATGATTTAAGCCTTTAAAAGTTCCATTTTAAGGATTCCAATTGAAGAGGGTTTCATCAAACCACTTAGATCAAACTCCCTTGGATAGAACCTTGTTAGTTTTAAACCATACCTATAAATGAGTCTCCTTTACACCTATCAAAATGCTAATAAAAAATCACTTTTGATTTACCTTTTGGAGGATCAAATGAACTCATTTAAAATTTATTTAAAATGATTATGGTAGTCCTCGAAATGAGTTATACCATGAATATAATTTTAATATGTTTTAGTTTTATTATGTATGTGTTTTTTTAGTTTTATTAAACATAGGTTTTTCACCGAAAATCAAGCTCTATGTTTTGCACATATGGAAAAATAGAAAATTATCAAAATAAATTTTTCAAAAATATGTTTGTGTTGGGTATTGATGTCCTTGATCCATTAAAAAAAAAAAAATTGAATTTCAATACATACATAAAAAGTTATGTTGTATACAGTCCGCCTATGTCTGAATTACAATTAGTTTGACTTCAAAACTCTATTAAAGAAACAATATTCAATAAAAAAATATGAGACCAAATGAAAGTGCTAAATATCGTAGTTACAAATCTAAATTAAAATAAAAAATAAAAAATTATCCTTCATACAAAAAAATTTATGTTGTATACGGTGAGTGTCACTTTTTAAAAATGTTGCTTTTTGAAAAAAACCAATTTTCGTGGAAGATGGAAAAAGAAGTGCAATCTTATTCCAAAAATTTTGAAAAAAATATTTTTAGAATCTACAAATAAAATGTGATGAGACTCTAGTTTGCATCATCTTCAAATTTCTCACGGTTTAGCCACTATAGGTGCCTGAATGTGAAGATTTAGCTAAAAATAATAATTTTAGTGTCCAATTTGGCCAAAAATTGTAAACCACTATTGTGGGATCACCCTGCGTCAAGTGAAATTTCTCGCGCAACTTATACATTGACACATCGCTCGAGAGTGGGGTGAGGGAAGAGAATGAATCTGGGAGTGTAGAGCCCATCACGTGCATCTTGGATCAAACATGGGGTAGGCTCAATAATCAAAACAACGCTTGAAATTTGCATTAGTACTACTCTTTATATTATCACTATTTTCACTACTAGATTTATTACCGATGCCATTGATTTTACTAATAAGATGGTTATTGATACCGACGTTCTCCCATATGATAAATTACTATTATTTTATTTATTTCTTTAACTATTATTTATTTGTTGATCCTTTTTATATTTATATATGAAAAAGATAAATAATCTCTATATACATATATATTCTATTTAATTTAAAATCATAATAATAATGATGATTATCCTATACCCCTACTTATTTTATTTCATATATATATATATATTTATATCACGTAAAAAAAAAAATCTCTCTTCCCTTCTCACTTAAACTTTTATCCTTATAGATACTCTTAATTTAAATTAATATGACCTTTTCTTAAGGGAGAGGGAGTATAACCTATTTTCCTTTATAAGGAATATTTAAACATGAGAATTACGTAGAACTACCTTGAAAGCTTAAAAGCTAAAATGGAAGGAATTAGCAAGGGAATCCTAAATGTAAATTTTCAACGCCGCTCTTCGTACATTAGATTTAAAAACAAAATATTTCCTTCGTTGTTATGTACTTTTCTAAAAAATTACCGTGGCACATCAAATTGATATTAGTATAATCTTCTTTACTTTATTAGCATGAGTTGAAAAATGGCAGCGATTACTTAGGTAGAGGTTTTTTTTTTCTTTTATTAACCGAATAAATTGATAATTCCATCACTGTTTTTTTTTCCTTTTTCTTTCTTGGAGCTTTCATATGAAGTCCAGCCTTCAAAATGCACTTATACAGTGTGGCATTGAAGAAGAACAAAAGCTGAGCTGCAGAGTAGCAGTGAGTTGTTCAAGCATTCAATTCACTTTTACTAGGGAAGAAATAATTACCCCAGTTTTCCGAACGTCCAACGCAAATTATTACCATGACTTATGCGGATTAAAGGGTGCAGTAGGAAATGACGTTGTAGTTATATAGGTATTTAATCCATGAATAAAGCTGAACCAAATACTGCTCACACTCGTAATTTTATTTCCGCCCATTATCCATTATCCACTCGAAATCTGTTTGTTGAGCAACCTCTTGTAATGCGATGGCATGTTCATTTATTTCTTTTAGTAAGAGCAATTGTGAAAGGAGCTGGTAGTGATCCGATGATAGGGAAATTAAGTCGTAGTCCATCCATAAGCGAGGCGATCACTTTATGCCAATTGCATTCATGTCTAGTTTCAAAAGACTGTCAATAAGAATTTAAAATAATATATGATTTACCAGCTGTGTACTGGAGCTTATAGATCTTACGAGAGAGACTAATCATCCCAAAGTTGAATATATGGATTTTAGCCTTATGCCCAACCTATGATTTCAAAGATGAAACTTACACTCACTATTGTTTCATTCAATGCAATCGAAGGACAATTCCTGATTTTATTTTTTAAGTTGAGTTCAAAAACTACACCATTATAGGGCGGCCAAGTCACTTTAGTTCAAAAAGTCAAAGTTTGACTTTAGGTGCCATTATTCTAGACTTAGAACTTTTTTTGAAAATTTTTATTTGCAAACGTCACCTAAGCCTATGTTTGATCATTGATTCTGATTGACTGATGTGTCTAATAGACTAGCAGATAGTTTCATTGAAGAGTAGGATCAAAACTAAAAAAGAGCTTTTTGAGGTTGCAAACCCTAATTTTGACTTTTGAGCTTTCAAAATTTTGGGCACCCCTAGCCTCCAGAGGCACTTTTTCTCATTCGACAGTCAAATTTTCATGCATTTTCATCATTTTGAACTTGATTTCCCCCTTCCTTCAGCTTGCATTTTCCAACACTTGAGAAAACTCCTAAGTTGGCTAACAAGTCCACTACGAAGCTAGCTCAATTATGAACATGATCTCCTGGAGAGCATAATCCCTAAAATCTTCATCTGACAAGTGAAAATCTTGGGCGCCCCTGGCCTCCAAGGGCACTTTTATTTCCAGACAACTATTTTTCAAACTTGTTGATTCTTCAATCTCCAGCTACCAACTACTAACAAGTCTTCTGACCCAGTTGAGATAGTCAATTGAAAGCTTGAAGCATTCCGGACAGGATGAGCATTTGAGCAAACCCTAAGAACTACATTTGAGGGCTCAAAACCCTAGGTGCTTTTGTGCTTTGAACTGATATTTGACAATGACTTTTATCCTTTTGTTTGACTCCTGATTCTAATACATCAACAACT
The DNA here is from genome assembly GCA_007115665.2 of Sequoiadendron giganteum. Lineage (NCBI taxonomy): Eukaryota > Viridiplantae > Streptophyta > Pinopsida > Cupressales > Cupressaceae > Sequoiadendron > Sequoiadendron giganteum. The sequence continues at coordinate 366,086,381 of CM021107.1, read as the reverse complement.
CAAATTAACTTGCTAACGGATTCGTTGTGAAGCCTAAGCAAGTTTGAGACAAACATCTTCAAGGTCATTTTTCGAAAAAGTTACAGCTGGTACCTCAAAAGTTTGGGCACCCCTGGCCTCCAGGGGCACTTTTCTACTCCAGTGTTGGTCAAAATTTCATCTCCCTCATTCAATCTTCGATTTCAAGTGCTAGACAGATCTTTTGGACTAGCTGGTAGGCTCATCGCGAAGCTGGTAGGATTCCAGAGAAGTCTTCTTGGAAGTGACAAATCTCAAAAAAATGATCTGAGCCTTTGAAACCTAGGGCACCTCTGGCTAGGAGGTGTGCTTTTATTTCCAGAGCTAGAAAAATTTCGATGATTTTCTCTTCGACGAAAATCCCCTCCGTGACGAAGCATCATTTTGAACATATCTCGCCATAAAATCTTCACTGGAGCGTTTTAAGCATAGATTTCGACACCTAGCATCTGGCCATCTACCATTGACGACCTCAGAGGTCCTAGCTTTTCTCCTCAAAAAGTGAAAACAACCCACTAGATTTAAACTAACTTTTTCTTGATTTCAACTTCACCACACCACTGTGATCGTGAAGTGAAAAACGCCAATCAAAATAATTTTCAATCAATTCTGACAAGATCCTATTTTTAGGGTTTTTCCTAAAAAATAGGGATCCGAAAACCTAATTTTCAAAAAAAAAAAAATGCCAGTATCTTCTAAACAAAAAACCCACAAGAAGCCCATACTTATTTGCCCAAAAACTAACTTTTGACGACAATTTTACAAGGTTTAGACCATTTTAATCAAAATGCCTTAATGAAGCAAAGAAAATTGTTTTGGGTACAACAGTATTAATTGTTTGTCGGCTTTGGGTACTTATAAGCGTTAGTTGGATGATGGTTGTGTTCCTCTTGGCAACCATTAGGTCTTTTAAATAGATTGTGTATCATCAAGGAAAGGGGATGATCTAGTTGGATCGACTTTGATCCTTGGTTGACCATCTTTGGTCTTCTATAATAATTTCATGTGTGAATAAAGATATACTTTACTCTTGTATCTAGTATGCATTGTCATCTTTATTATTAAATCATGTATTCATTTAACAAACAAATCAGTAGACATTTGGCCTTGTTTCCTTAAAAGATATCAAGTTAGATTTGAACAATTCATGCCCTTAGCACCCAATAAATGCAAGAAGAGGCCACAAGGTGGTCAAGACCATGAGACTAGGCGATCTTTAAAGATCATCGAGCATAGGGAATGAAGGAGAAGATTATGAGAAACAGTTTGTTGGTGTTTCAATTCGCACCTCTGGAGTGTGTATTGGAAGCAGACAACTATGCATGGTTAGACTGCTCTTAAAATTAGGAGGGGAAACTCCCTCTTTTGCTGATTATGTGTAAAAAGAAAAAGTAAACTAAATTCTTATCTTTTTATCTTAGCTGGGAGCACAAGGTTTATAAAACTCTTTGCATTGCAGCTAAAGTTTTCTTTGGTTTCGTAACTTCAACTACAACTAGGCCTAAACTTATAATGCTTCTATCTCCTCAAGTAAATTCAGAGCAAGAGGATTTAGAAGTAAACGGGGAATGATTTTGGTTAACACAAAACTTAGACAAACTTGTTTCCAAAAGCTCATTGCTCTTTCAAATGTACATTGAAATAAAGTTTATGAAAGTAAAACATCAAATGATAAACTTGATCTTAGAATTCCCTAAAAGACTCATTGTACTTTTGAGGTGTAGCCTGAAATAAAGATTATAAACACATAACATTAAATGATAAACTTGCTTTCAAAATCCCCTCAAAGGCTCATTGCTCTTTTAAGGTGTAGATTGAAATAAAGATTATGAAAAACAATATGACAAAAAGTTCTTCAGAATTTAGATCAAAGCAATGGTGGGCATATGATTTATTTCTTCAAAACTTTCCAACAAATTACATGTTTTGGGACAGCAAATTATATGAAGAAGACAAACATACAACATACAATCAACCAAAATACATTGAACAAAGTGAATAGATATTGACTTTAGCAAAGCTTGAAGGCACTATGACTCAACAATATTGTATAGTAATAACGGTTAAAGAATAATGAACAAAGGCTGCTCCTATTTATAGACACTCAAAGGAGTAGGGAACCCTAAAATCACCTTGAGTTAACAACTAGTTCTTGCCAATCTACAAGATTTATTCCTATGTCTAAACAAAGTAAACTAACAGTTAACTGGAAAGAATACATCAGTTAACTGGTCTAAAACTAAAACTAAATCCAACTCTATAATAAGTGTCTCCAAAGATAGGCATGCATGAAAAGTGGACAGTGAGTTAACTTGGAAAAGGCATCAAGTTAAACTATTTTTTAAAATATTATCTTTGGAGAAAGTCATGGTTCTACAACTGATAGTTCATTGGTTGCCACCTCGAGCAATCATATCCTCCAAGAAGCAATTAACTACCTCACCATTTGGAGCACTGATACTAATCTGAACGATGTGATGTCACTACAACATCTCCTTGCCACCTATGATCTAATTCTATAACTCCCTTCTCCTTTCAGCTGCGTCATCAAACTTCGCTAACATAGCTGCAATTTTAGTCAACTTGTAGTCAGCAAGGTCATCGTTGAAACTAGTATGGATGGGATTTTGAAACTTCATTTGTACGGCGACGAGCTCAACATATTCACCATCCTCATGTTGATAATGCCAAGGGACTTGTGACACGAAAGTTCTTTCGAACTTGAGAGCACTTGCCACCTTTTGTTTGCATTCAGTCAACTCTACAGAGATTGCTTCACATGTTTTTACTTTGAATATTTATTGTTCTCTCCAAGTAAAAAGTTTCTCCTTGTCTTCTTTTGCAGTGACTGAATCATATGCCATCCTTAAGTGAGAAAGGATGATCTAATCCCTAGGTTTCCCTTCCACTATACTCTACTATGACTCCTGAACTCCCGAGCGAAGGTCGTGGGCATTGTACCTCAATTGGTACAACTTTGCAAGTATGAACCAGACCTTGGTGACAAACTCTTCCACCTAGTCTCTCAAGTGTTTCCCATAAATAAGTAGCTGACTTAGCTGATTTTGTTCTACAAGTAATTCTAGCATTTGTGGAAGCAAGGTAGTGACGTTTGAAGTACCGTGAAGGAGGTTGGAGATGTACCGTTGCAATTGTTGGTTTTCAGCCTTGAGGGCTGCTTTGTTTTCACCATCTCTGATCACTCTTTCCTTCAAGATAACTATTGCAACCTCAAAGAGGCTTACATCAATTTCTCGTGTACTTCTACCAAGGTTGGCTTTGACCAATGTGAAATCCTCAGCCTCAACCTCGTTGGCGTTTTTGTCAACTAGTGGTGTTGCAATTTCAATGACAATCTCGTTGTCGACAGTCTTTTCCACGCGAACTTGCTTTTTGAGCTTCTTATTAGATGTGTCTTGGTAGACATTGTCAAACTCAACAAAGTTCAATTGGTAAGATGGTTTTCTCCTTTTCCTACCCAAGAGGTTCTCAAGCCAAGATGAGGAATCTTGACTAACTTCACTGGAAGGATTAGTTTTAGTTTCATCAACCCTTGATGAATGGGTTGGTGTAGAGATGTCGTGAATTGGTGAATCAGACTCCAAGTCAATGTGAATTGGAGGTGGCTGCAGTGTAGTGGTGACTAATGAGTAGGAGGTTTTGCTACAACTTCCGGTGTTGATTCAATTGTATCCTCAACTGCATCTATTTGTTGTTCTTGTTGATTTACATCAGCAACAAGTGCATCTTTTCCATTAAATTTCTTGACATCTTGTAGTTCTTCAAACCCTCGAGAGGATTGCTCATTGCTTTCACTCTGGGTTTCCACTTTGAACTGGAAGGTAGTGTGGTGGTAACCGACAATGGCTCTGTAATTAGAGTAACTACCTTCTGCATCTTCTTGCTGTCCAAGAATAGCTTCTTGTTCCTCATGACCCGGCTTGTCCTTTCCTCAATGGAGGTGCTCTCTTTGGTATACTAGTCAACGGATCAAAGTGGTTGTGAGTCAATGTGATCTTTGAAATATGTGGAAAGTACAACCTCCCCATCATCATCTGATAAACCTTCCACATCCTTTAGATAAGAAATCAACAATTCGTGGAAGAGTAAATCTACTGTAATTTCATTGTGCACTTCAAACTCATCTTCACAACTAAACCAAAAATCCTCCATGGAAGGTTTATGTGAAGAATGGTTACCAAGACGAGCTACCAAGAGACCCCAAGGGTCATATGAGCGCCTTTCAATGAGAAACTTAAGATTAAGTTTTGTCATTTCATTGCTCATTTCCTTAGCGTCAGCTACTGATCTACACTTGTATATACCCATCTAAAAAGGAAATTTGGCAATAGACTTGTGTTTGCTACATGTAGAAAAGTGTGTACCTTGTGCAACTATCGTAGGAACTCCATGAATACCACCTTATCCAATCGATAACGAGGTAGCATGGTTGAATTTCCTAAGAAACCATATACGTGAATGTAGGAAAATGTGGGGAATTGGATGAACCAATCGACCCAATCTGCCATTGCCAATTTGGCTTCTGGTGAAAAGCGTATATGTGAGTCATGATCAAGGTTTGTCACTATGTGCATCAGAAAGAAGTCATTTACCCGCTTGAAGTGTCATTCTAACTGTGAGAAATGCTCATGAACCTTTTGCATGCTAAGAGTTTCGATTGTATTCAACCCTTTAAACTAGCCTTTAAAGGTGTTGGCATTTCAATTCACACCTTTGGAGTGTGTATTGGAAACAAACAGCTATGTAGAGATAAACTTCTCTTCAAATTAGGAGGGGAAGCTCCCTCTTTTGCTATTGATGCGTAAAAAGAAATGTAAACTAAGTTCCTATCTTTTTACTCAATTGAGAGCACAAGGTTTATAAAACTCTACGTTGTAGCTGAGGTTTTTCTCTAGTTTCATAATCTCAACTACAACTAGGCCTATTTTATAATGCTCCTATCTCAAGTAAATTCAGAGCGAGAGGATTTAGGAGTAACTGGGAATGGTTTTGGTAACTTGGACAAATTGTTTCTCATAATGCATCTGAAGGCTCGATGCTCTTTTAGACTTATCCAAAAACAAAGTATGCAAGTAAACATCAAACAATAATCTAGATCTTAGGACTCCCTTGAAGGCTCATTACTCTTTCAAGGTGTAGGCTAAGAAGAAGATTATTAGGAACAACACAATAAACGATGAATTAAATATCATGATTCCCTTGAAGGCTCATTGCTCTTTTCGAGGTGTAGGCTAAAATATAGATCATAAGAAACAACATCAAACAATAAGCTTAATCTCCAAATTCCCTTGAAGGCTCATTGCTCTTTTTGAGGTGTAGATTGAAACAAAGATTATAGAAACAAATAGTGATAGATCTTGAAACTTTGGAGCAAAGGCTCATTGCTCTTTTGGTTTATTTTCTCAAACTCAATCAAAGATTACACTTTTGGGACGGCAAATGGTATGAAAGAGGACAATCATACGAGATATGATTAACCAAATAACTCTTAGACAAAGAGTGAACAGATATTGACTTGCAAGCTTGAAGGCACAATAGTGCAACAATTTTGTGTAGTAATAAAATTTAAACAATAATGAGCAAGGTTGCTCTTATTTATAGACACTCAAAGGAGTAGGGAACCCTAAAATCTCCTTGAGTTAACATTTAGTTCTTGCCAATCAGCAAGATTTATTCCTATGTCTAAATGTAGGTAACCTAGCAGTTAACTGGAAAGACTACTTCAGTTAACTGATTCTAAACTAAAACTAACTCCATTGTACAAAAGGTGTCTCCAAAAATAGACATGCATAAAAGGTAGGATAGCGAGTTAACTTGGAAAAGGCATCAACTTAATTGTTTTTCTTAAATGTTATATTTGGAAAGGCAAGACGTCCTAATTGGCAATTCACATTTCACCAATTTGAGTAATTAACTCCTCCAACCAACTGTTAACTGTCTTTGTGTCCAGAGATCATCACATGCCTCAACTGTCAGTTCACTGCTTGTTGGCAACTTGAACAATCTTGGAAATATCTGCACACTTAACTGGAAGTTCACTGGTTAGTAACTTTGATGGCTCTATAATTGGAGTGGTGATCTCGGTTTCTTCTGCAACTTTACGCTTCTGATGCTTTTCTTGTTTTTTCTCAATGGAAGAGTGTTGCATGATGAAACCACAAAGTTTGACTACAAACACTCTAGCTGTGAGAAATGCTCATGAACTCACTGCGCACCAAGAGCTCCAACAGTATCCAACCCTCTAAACTGGCCTTGAAAGGCTATCAGATATATGAGGTATGAAACCATATGGAATTTGAGTATCTACACCTACCAATTTGTCCAATTCAATCATCGGATGTGCTCGATGTAAATCGGTGTCAGTTGTCTTTAGGAAAAAATGGAGCAAGGTCGATTTGGTCTTGAATTCAACTTGAGAGAATTCCATTCTGAAAATCTAGGAGATTGACTGGGCACACGCCTATACTTGAACAACTTTTCATGGTGGCTAAAAATAGCTTCCTTGAAAGGCAATTTTTACGAAATTTTTTGAGATGTGGGTTTTGTTGAGAATATATTTTTGAATGAACCCACAATGTTAGATTTTCAAAAAAGTGACTTTTTCTTTGACATGCAACAACCCCTCAGGACAGAAGCTCTAGAAGCTAATTTTTCCCAAAAAATGATGGCACATGGGTATTGTAGGCACTTGTGAGCTGATCAAACCTAATTCATCAGTTTCTGAAAAAAAATGTCTTTTTGTAGAAACCCTATAAATTGGAAGCAGTGGGGCAACTTTTTTGAAAAATTCTGGCACATGGGTTTTGTGGCCAATGTTGTGCTGAACGTACCCAAAAGGCTAGATCTGTGAAAAAATGGTGTTTACTTGGACATGCAAGAAAACGTAAGACAAGAATAAAAGAAATGTGTGGGGAAGAAGCTAGAAGTTATAAACTGTTGCCTTGGAAAATGATGCTTGGAGATGAAGTCTTGTGAAAAACGTCCTTCTATGCAACTTGAACATGCAAATATGAAGAAACTGGCAATGGCTTTCGTTAGATCCTTCAAATGGCATTGGAGAGAAAATATATGTGTTTTAACTCTTGAACTTGCAAAGAATAATGAATTATGACACCTAGATGCTTGGTATATAGCATTTGGAACAAAGCAATCAATTAGGATGTCTAATTCATGATTGAGGAGTCAATTTGCATGATTGGAAGTTAATTGAAAGATTCTCCACCAATTTTGGGACACCTAGGCTTGAGAAAGTCTTAAAAATCTGCAACTAGGAGTTGACTCTGAATGCCACCTTGCCAATGTTGAAGATTTTCAACTTCTGCTTGATAGACAACCTTAGTTCGATCTTGAATTATGGTCTTCTGATTGATCGTGAAGCCTTGCTAACAGATTCACTGCAGAGTTGGATCAACTCTAAAGAGATGTTACTGGAGGTTATGAACCTTGAAAACTGAATCTGATGGCTTGAATTCTTGGGCGCCTTTTCTCAGAAGAGTGTTTTTTTCTCTCCAAACAGTCAATTTCTTGGATGATTTTCAATTTCCTTAATTTGACCCTTCGTGCTTCAATCTACGGTTGTTAGTGGTTGATGATTCATGCGGACTAGATGTTGAATCTATCGCGAAGCTAGAAGAATTTTGAAAGGATGGTTGTATGTGCAATTTCTGAAAACTAATTTATGATGCTCAAATTCTTCGGTGCCCTTGGCCTATTGGGGTGCTTTTGTGCCTCTGAGATACATTTTGCACTTTGTAACCCTTGATGAAATTATCCAGTTTGACTCTCATTACTGGGAGTTTGACTGCTTCGATGTTCATGTTGATGGTTTCATCGCGAAGACTAATCAACTTTGAAGAGGTCTTCTTGGAAGTTGTGAAGCCTGAAAGCTACATCTGGTGCTCCAGAAAGTTGGGTGCCTTTTTCTAGAGGGCTTCATTTTCCTCTGTACTTAGCCAATTCTTCACGTCTTTTAATTTGCCTTGACCTCCAGCGTTTTATGCTTGATCTTCATCTATGAACGTTTGACAAGTCTTGAGAGCTAGTAACTAAATTCATTGTGAAGTTGGAAGGATGTTGAGAAGATGTCTTGGAGAAGGCAGCTTCCAAAAATCACATTTGGTTGCCCAAATTGATGGGTGCCCCTGGCCTACAGGGGTGCAGTTGCTTTGATGTTCATCAATTTTTCCTTTGTTTCGCGTGCTTGTTAGATCAACAACCATTGTCGTTTGATGTCTTCTAAGTTGGCTGTTAGATTCATCACGAAGCTTGGTTGAATCGAGGGAGATCGTCTGGAGATTGCCAATCCAAAGACTAACTTCTAAGAGCTTTATTTTTTGGGTGGCCCTAGCTTACAAGGGTGTAATTTCCTTGATAAACTATTATTTTGGATGGCTCTCGCTTTCAGCATCTTTCGCCTTTGCCTTCGTTTGTAGATGTTTGATCAATCTGGCGAACTTGCTTGATGATTCATCGAAAAGCTAGTAGAATTCTGAAGAGGATGACCGGTTTTGCAATTCTTAACAATTGTAGCTGGCCTCTTGAATTCATGGGTGCCCCTATCCAGCAGGGGCGCTTTGGGCTCCAGAGTTAGTCATTTCTTGATGATTTGACCTCTCGTGCTTCACATTACAGTCTTGCTTGATTGGGTTGATCATCGTTGTCACTGACACAGATGTGTTGTTGATGACATGATCTCGTTCACCGTTGTGATTGCTTTCACCATTTCATGTGCATAGGCATCTGAAAATTTGACCAAGGCAATGACTGCGTCGCATCTCCTTTGTAGCAAGGAGTGCATCTTCCAGACTTAGAATATTTTAGAAAATTTTAACTTTTGAAATTCCCCTTCGTCACGAAGCATCTTTTTGAGCCATGAAATTATTTATGCAACATTTGAAGCTTGGATCTTGATACCCGGTATTGGCCATCTACCATTAATGACCTCAGAGGTCCTATCTTTTCTCCTGAAAAAGTGAAATAGACCTACCAGAGCGAACTTGACTTTTTGATGATTCACCTGACCAGTGTGATCGTGAAGTGAAAATGACCTATCAAAATCGTTTTGAGTCATTTCTGGAAAGGTCCTAATTTTTAGGGTTTTCCTAAAAATAGGGGCTTGAAACCCTAATTTTTAAAATTTCCAAAATTTGCAAGTATCCTCCTTGACATAAACCCACAAAAAGCCCATGCTTGGTTTGACCTAAAATTGGCTTAACAATTTTACAAGATTTAGACCATTTTTACCAAAATGCCTTATTGAAGCAAAAAAATTATTTTGGGTGCAACATTAGGCTCCATCTGGTGACCATGTTGGATACTTACAACATAGGAGAACCGAGAATCTCTAGTTTTTGCAAATCGGTATTTTATCGGTTGGGCAATGGATTCAGGACTTTTTCAAAACACCTATTTGGTTAGAGTTTTCCTAAATCACCTAAAAACAAGATTGCTTAGGAAAACACCTAGAACACAACTAAACTTTACAGAACAGGGAAAAACATTACTACATAATGTAAACATTAGGGAAAGGGGAACACATTACGAAAAATAAAAGAAAATTATTTATAGAACTTCACTCCACCCCTGAAGGGATGAAATGTTTCAGATACTGCTTGTTGTATGGCAACAGGAAGAGCCTTCCATCCAGGTGCTAGAGAATGTAGGAATTCTCTCCTGTGAACTTGTGGATCTTGAATGGCCCTAGCCAAAGGGAGTCAATTTTACTCTGCATTCCCTTGGGCTCATGTCTCTTGTCCCATAACGAGACTTTGTCTCTGATCTCAAAGTCTCAGGATGACTCTTCTTGTTGAAGATCTTCACTCGCTCTTGATGTTGAGTGATCTTATCAACTACCTCCACCCTTTCTTCTTGTAGCTTCATTAGGTACAGGATATGTTTCTCGATCGGATCTTTGAATTCCTCATCTTCCATTGTGGATGCTAGCTGCAAAGTATACAACTCCAATGTGATGGGTAACACAGCCTCTGTACCATATAAAATAGTGAAAGTGGAAATTCCAATAGCTCTCTTGGGAGTGATCCTTTTGGACCAAAGAGCATCGTACAATTTATTGTTCCAAGCTCATTGATTGGAGTCAACTAGCTTGCACATGATCGTGACAATTTTTTTGTTGGATGATTCGGCTTGTCCATTACCCTGTAGATAATAATCTCAAGAATGGGACAAGGTGATGTCGTGATCAAAGCAAAATTCTATGAGCTCCTTAGACAAGAAACTAGTTGTGTTGTCAGTCATGATCTTTTGTGGTACCCCGAAGCACGAAATGATATTCTCCTTGAGAAAGTTGCACATGACTTCAGAGGTAGCTTGCTTGGTAGGAACAACCTCAACCCATTTTGTGAAGTAATTCATTGTTATAAGGACATAAACATGCCCCTTACTAGAATATGGGTTGATTGGACCTACAAATTCTAAGCCCCATTGTTGGAATGGAGCATCTATGATCACCAGTCTGAGTGGAATGGCTGCTAGTTTGAGTTTGCCAACAAATTGTTGGCACATTTGGCATCTGTGCACCTAATCGTACGTGTCGTGAAACATAGTTGGCCAATAGAATTGTGCTCGCAAGATTTTGAATGTCATGACCCTTAATGAAAAGTGGCCACCGCATGCTTCATTTTGGAATGCCTCCAACAACCATCATTGTTGGTCCCTATTGACGCATAGAAAAAATGTTCCATCAAGCCCACACTTGTATAGAACGTTATTCCTAAGTACATAGTTTTTTGTTCTCAATATTAGATATCTTTTGTATTGATTGTCCATGTGAAATGGACATTCTGCATAGGTTAAATAATACCATAGTTCAGAGTACCATTCTTCTACAAAATCAACTAGTAGGACCATGGGAAGGTCCTCTTCAATCTTTGTTTCTAGAACGCCATCAGTAGCTTGATGCTTTAGATCATCGTCTTCTGCTATCAGCTAACACAAACCTCTCCCATGAACGAGTTTGGTCAATTGTATCTCTAAGTCATATTATTGAACCTTTGTGATCCAATTACCTCTTTTGGTGCCCATCTCCTATTGAGTTAGGACACTTTTGATTGCAGGATATGTGACATACACCATTGTGTGAGAGTTCAAGATGTAGAATATGAAATTCTTTACTACTCTCACAACTACATATGCATTCTTTTCAATTTGGGAGTACTGAGATTCACTGTCTTTGAAACTACTGCTCATGAAAGCAATTGGTGATTTGGTTTGCTCATTCAACTTTTGTGTCAGTATGGTAGAAAGCATGTGTTTCGATGCATAGCAATAAAGGATAAATTTCTTAACAAAATCGGGTCAGACTAGCACTAGCACTTGACTAATGGCTTCTTTTATTTGAATGAACACCTTGTTTCCTTCTTTAGTCCATTTGAAGGCAGACGTTTTCTTCATCATAGTTGATATGTCTTTGGTCAGCTTTGAGAAGTCTAGGGCAAATCTTATGAAATTTACTTTGTCGAGGAAAGAATTGTAAGCCATCAATGTATTTAGAGTTAGTTGGTCGTAGTCGACCAGTTGTTTATGTTTAATAAAACTATAGTTGCAGTATGAATAATTAATGTAATAAATGTCATGTGTACTCAGGTAACTAGGTCCTGATTAGTTGTTATGAAACGTCGTGACGGTTGGTTGCTCAACCATTGTCGAGCGTTATATGTACTGAGTTCTTGTAGTCGGGGATACATTATGATTGGTACTGTTGACATCCATATGATTGTACATGTTAATATTTACTGAAGATGAATAGAAGCTTTCCATAATTCAAGCATTGATGTTCTCGAATATGTTATACTTTTCTATGTTTTGTGCATAATCTAGTTTACTTTTGTAGTATGTTGGAATACACCCAGTGAAGTAAACATTTGGTGTCATTGTCTAAGCAGACTAGGGAATCACTCGTGATTATGATGGCAACATAATGGGTCAACTAGCGGAGGAGCCTGTGGAATCTAATGAAGGGAGAGGAGAGATAAAATGAAGAAAGCAAAAAAAAGAAAAAAAATGGAGAGGAGATTGAAAAGAAAAATAAAAGAATTAAAAAGGAAAAATTAAAAAATGAAGTGGGAAATATTAAAGGGAGAAAGGAAAAAATGAAAAAATTAAAGTTGACTAAGGAGAGAAAAATTAAAGTGAAGAAAATTAAAACCAAAATTTACCAAGTATTGGCCAAAAAGAAGGTTGTACGACCATGCAAGGAGGGGACTAAATAAATTAAACATTTATCAAGTAAAGTTTGGCAAGAAATCAAAGCAAAGAAGGTCATTAAAATAAAAGTCGTACAACCATCACAGGAAGGTGGGACATTGGAAAAAAATCGAAAGAAATTGGCAAAGGCATAAATCCGACGCATAAGGAAGAGAGACAGGAGATCATGAAGTTGGAAGTAAACCATACGGCATTGGAAGCAATAATGAGGTCGTAGGGCAAGGTGAAGGCATCAGTAGGTGAAGTTTGGCAAATAAAAGTAAAGATTGGAAGAAGAGCAAACCAGAATCAAGGCAAGGCAAAGAGGTCATATGACACTGAACAAGTACCTTCATAGTATAATAGAGAACACACATTGCAAGCACTCCCATCGTACGACAGTCATCTCCCACCGTATGACATCCATTAGCAAGTTGCAATGTACAACCCAGTAGGTTCATTGTACGGCCTGAGCAAAGTGGCATAGTATGACATCTGTCTCAGTGTATTGTGTAGCCAAAATTTCATAGCACATGGCCAGGAGAGAGCAACGTACAACCTAAAAAGACCAGCATAGTACGATCAAGTAAGTTCTTAGTACAATTAAGAAGACTCACATCAGCCTGTCAAGAGGTTTTCAAACCGTACGACATCCCCTACACCAGCACATAGTATGACAACCAAAGAATTAGGTACATGCAAAACCCCAGTTAGGCAGTTACAACAACTATCTTGTTTAGCAACAAATTAATTGCCAGGAGAAAATAAATAAAGAGGATTCGAAATGTCAAAAACATATTGAAATGGACAAAGGAAAGAAAGTGATACAGGGCAAGCCAAATGTGGCATCGACAACAAAAAAAGAAGAAAATGAGTGTAGATGAGGATGTCATAACATGGGAGAATCTAACTGGCAATGAGAGTAAACAATGGTGGAGAAGCACGATGAATGATCATACTCTGTAAATTGCACTGAGGCATGCTCGAGTGGACAAGGCAGTGCTCTTACCATTTTTTAATGCCTGAGAATTTGAGCCTTGGTTGAAGGCCATGGTTGAAAATTGTTGTCGACATACACACATGTCTATTTTGGACTACAAGGGTTGTGCAGTCACAGTCTCATTTTGGCCACAGGATTTTAAATGAGTGTTTGGAATCCCAACAATAGGGGCAGGGGTAAACAAGCCCAACAAAATGACTCAGCAGCACAAGGAAATCCTTAGCAAACAAGTATGTCGAAGTGATATGATAACTGAAGAAAAGGATAGCATATGGAATACAGGCAATAAAGGGTTGTGTAAGCACTACCTGGCCACCGCCAAATGGAAGTGTTTTCTAGATTTGATGAAATCTAGATTGACAGGGGCAAGCCAGGCGTCTGACATCGCCATTTGGATGGTAGACTACATGGTCAGCCTGAGTGTGGGAAAAGTGTACAATTGGGGGCAACTACTTTCAGAGCGAATGAGGGAATTCTTATCACAGAGGCACAAAGTATTTTACATGACACAACACATAATCGCCTTGTTCCTCGATGCCATTCACATGCATGTTCTAGAGGATAGATGGGGTTGGCAGCAGCTACTCGCTCACTTGGATCCAGGGTTGCCGACGAATTTTTACTAGATGGAGTTAGAATTGAAACTAGTTAGCAAAACTTCCTTTCAAATGAGGAAGAAAAGGAAGCGCAGGAAGGTATCGGTGGAAAATGAATTATCAGCCGAAGAAGCATCAACAGAAAGTGGCGAAGAGGAGCGAGAGGAACCAATATATCTATCTTCTTCAACATCGATCGCTAGTTCGCCAAAGGACGAAGAAGTGTCTAGTGGACATGGGGGTGACACTAGAGATGGAGGTAGAGGAAGCCACCGCAATACCACCCCTTCAGCCAGTAAGCTTCAACCTACCAACACCACTATTTTGCATTGGGAGCCCATCGTTGGCGATAACATTTACCCTCCCAACATCACCCATTGGTGTCGGGAGGGCATTGAGGGTGGCAACTTATGTGTCAAGCGCATTGCCAGGTTGGGAACCACTAGCACGAGATTCGGCATTGCCAAGATTGGCGATTTCAGGAGAGACACTACCAAGAGTTCTAGTAGAGTCATTGCCAGGTTCGGCAAGACTAGATGTGCTGCCAAGTTTGGTAGTAGGGGACATTGTTTCAGAAAATTTAGGAGAGGCATTGCCAAGTTCAGCCACAATAGATGAATTACCAAGTTTGGTAGCTTCAGGGGTTACACCACCAGGTCTGGCAATCCCAGTGGATACACCTCCAGGAACCTCAGTCCCTATCATATTGCCAAAAACACCAATGACCATGACTTGGGGAACTATCACAACATAGCAAGTTCCCCTTCTTACACCATCAAGAGCACCCGGAGTGGCACAGATAGACAATTGGTTGGGGTCTGTGGGTCTCACACTGAAGGTGGCAAATTCATCTATACAGAGCCCTTTAGAGGGTGTAGTTGGGGGTACTAATGTGGGAGGCTTTGTTCTTCAGGCCCAGTAGAGTGATACTGTGAGGTTGGTAGAGGAGGTGGACCAGCAGCTGCCAGTGACTACAGGTGAGATAGAGATAGTTGGAGAGATAGAGACAACAACAGTGGTACAAGACAATGAGGAGAAAACATTGAGGGAGACCCCTGCTGCAGACGAGGAGACACTATTAGCACCTAGCGAAGAAGAGGAGGATGACTTTGGCAGGTTTGGTGGGTCTAGCGGTTATGTCGTAGAGATACCACAACTGGATCCATCAGATCCTTTGGGGACTATACAGAGATATGTAGAAGAGATCCAACACATGGGACGGGTGATGATGCAGGTAGGACACATCTCTAAAGAGCTCAAAGTTGGTTGTTCCCCACTTGTGGGCCAAGAGGTGCAGCGGATCTATGGATTCGTGTAGATGGGGTGTGAGGCGGAGTTTACTCGTATCTTCACTAGCTAGGGATGGCCGGCAAGCGAGACCCCGATAATGCTCAGAGCATGGAAGGTTAAACCACCGAGCATGGTAAGAAGGGATGTTGGAGTCTTGGAGAATCTCTATCACATCGAATTAGCCTTTTGTGATGTCTTCTATACTGTGAAGTAGTAGATGTTGTCCACTGAGCTGGCAATGGTAGGGAAGGTAGAAGCATGCAAGATGTGGGAGAAGATCAAAGATGAGTCAACAATAGTTATGAAGAACTTTCAAACTCAATTGGCAGTGTAGACTTAGATAGCCAGTGCTAAGGAGACTCGGGTAGTGGCCTTGGAGGCCAAGGTGACCAGTTTGGAGGAGGAGGCACGATAAATGGAGCAAGCGTGGGAATAAAGAGTGAAGAAACTGGAAGAATAGTTGGCAACTAGGAGCGCGGAGGTAGACAAGGCCAAAGGTTAGTTGATGGAGGCAACTGGTATGGCTAAAGCCACCAGGGAACAAGAGATTCTCGTCGATTGAAAGCTCCACATGTGCATAGAGGAAGTGAAGTGATTGAGGGAGCAACACTCTTTGGCAACCACACCAATTTCATTAGTCCATCCAGGGACATCCTCACTTCCCCCTTCCTCTCACTAGATTTTTATGTAGCATCATTCCTTTTTTGGCTTGTCATGTCATCTGGAAGATGACTTCTTTTGTGGGGGGGATGATGTAAGCTGTCAATGTATTTAGTTGTAGTTAGCCAGTTGTTTATGTTTAATAAAACTATAGTTGTAGTATGAATAATTAATGTAATAAATGTCATGTGTATTCAGGTAACTAAGTCCCAATTAGTTGTTATGAAACGTCGCGATGGTTGGTTGCTCAACCACTGTCGAGTGTTATATGTACTGAGTTCTTGTAGTCGTGGATAGATTATGATTGGTATTGTTGACATCCATATGATTGTACATGTTAATATTTACTGAAGATGAATAGAAGCTTTCCATAATCAAGCATTGATGTTCTCAAATATGTTATACTTTTCTATGTTATGTGCATAATCTAGTTTACTTTGTTAAATATTATCATAGTTCAGAGTACCATTATTTTGCAGAATCAACTATTAGGACCATGGGAAGGTCCTCTTCAATCTCTATTTCTAGAATGTCATCAGCAGCTTGATGCTTTAGATCACCATCTTCTGCTATTAGCTGGCACAGACCTCTCCTGCAAATGAGTTTGGTCGGGTAGATCTCGAATTCGTATTCCTGAAACTTTGTGATCTAGTTACCTCTTTTGGTGCCCATCTCCTATTGAGTTAGGACACTTTTGACTGCAGGATCTGTGACATACACTATTGTGTGAGAGTTCAAGATGTAGAATCTGAAATTCTTTATTGCTCTCACAACTACGTATGCATTCTTTTCAATTTGGGAGTATTGAGATTCCTTGTCTTTGAAACTACTGCTCATGAAAGCAATTTGTGATTTTCTCTCCTCATTCATCTTTTTGTGTCAGTATGGAAGAAAGAGTGTTTCGATGCATAGCAATAAAGGATGAATTTCTTATCAAATCAGGTCGGACTAGCACTAGAGCTTGACTAATGGCTTCTTTTATTTGAATGAATTCCTTCTTTCCTTCAATCCATTTAAAGGAAGACATTTTCTTCATCATAGTTGATGTCTTTGGTCATCTCTGAGAAGTTTGGGACAAATATTCTTATGAAATTTACTTTGCCGAAGAAAGAATGTACCCCCATTTTTCTTGTTGGGAGAGATAGGTTCTTGATTTAATCAACCCGACTAGGGTCAATCTGAGTTCCTTCTTTAGAGACGACATGGCCAAGCAATTTTCCTTTCATCACCACAAAGATGGACTTCTTTCGATTTAAAGAAATGTGGTGGTACCTGCGTCTCTCGAACACTTTCACTAAGTGTTGATGAGGATGATGGGAATCCTCTCGTAGGAAAACATACCCCACGGGGTAGTGAATGTTGTTTTGATTTGATCCTCCTCAACTACTGTGATTTGGTTGTATCCAAAAGAGTTATCAAGCAATGATAGCATCTCTGAATCGGTGACTATCTGCAATGTGTGCTCCATGATCGGCAAAGGATAGTTATCCTTTAGGGATGATTGATTGAGATTCCTGAAATCTACGTAGATCTGTATTTCTTTATTTTTCTTGTGCACAGGAACCAGGGATAACTTTAAGAAACCCCCCCCTCGATGAAGGTGTAAAAACCTGGTGAATCTTTCCTTTTATTTGAAAAAAAGTATTATTTTGTTTGGTGAATCTATGCACATTATTAAAAAAATTTGTAAAATCTTGGCGAATCTAAATGAATAATTGGTAAAAATTAATAATCACAGTGGCGAATCCTAGTGAATATTCACTAAAAAGATTAATTACAATGGCGAATCTCTCCTTTAAAAATTTACATAGTTGGTTGGCGCAGTTCCCCCATATTTTTTTCTTTTTTGTAATATTGAAGTAGGGGCCCAGGGGCGGCAGCCACCGGCAGGGTCAAGGGGCAGCGCCCCTTGTGGGGGTCAAGGGGGCAAAGTCCCCTTTGTGGGGTCAAGGGGGCAACGCCCCCTCACGGGGTCCGGGGATAGCGGCCCCGACGCGCTCTTATCGCGATATAGGCTAGGTCGAGGGGCAGAGCCCCTCGCCACCAAGCATAAATTCACTATCAAAAGTGCATTGGAGAACACACGGATTAAGTGTTTTTTAAAAATCTCACTTTAAAATTAAGAATAAATGAAAAGCTTAAATATTACCATCAATTAGCAATTTACCTTTTTAATCCAATGGTTGTTGGCTGATTTTGCAGCCTAATACACACATGCCTTTTAAAAGGCTTGTTGAGGCCCGAAATTTGTTTTGGGCCACATGATTAAATCTAATCGTGTGGCCCAAAACAAATTCCGGGCCTCAACAAGCCTTTTAAAAGGCATGTGTGTAATCTAATTGTGTGGCCCAAAACAAATTTTGGGCCTCAACAAGCCTTTTAAAAGGCATGTGTATATTAGGCCGCGGAATCAACCTGCAGCCATTGGATTAAAAAGTTAAGCGATGATTTGATGGCAATAATTAAAATCCCTATTCAAGGCTAAAATATTCGTAAAATTAAATGGTCATTTATTATTGTGGCGATATTTCCCTAAAATCAATGGTAGGAGTATAATATTACTGGCGAATACAATCGATATTTGTGATTATAGTATAAATTGTTGGCGAATCAATTTCAATGATGGGTCGTTTAAAATATAATACATAGGCAAATTAATCGAGACAATTTTATTTTTTTGTAAAAACCTGGCGATTCAGCATCGTTTCTAGCTTGTACTATTCGCCATTTCTGGAGGTCCCGATTTCAATAATTCGCCAATTGGCGAAAATTCGCCACTAAAGTTTTCCCTGACAAGAACTATATTAGACACCCAGGTGGAATGACGGATTGGAAAAATAATCTTGGCATCCACCATCTTCTGCACCTCTACGTAGATTGTATCTTGGATATGTGGCTTGTAGTGCCTCTACTTCTATTTGAAGGGCTTGGCATCAAGCTTGGGTGGAATTGTGTGAGACAACTCCTTAGGCGTAAAAACTTTGAAATCTTTGTAGGTCCAGGCGAAGACATCTCGATACTGCTTGAATAAGGAGGTGAAACTATTGCTTTCCTATGTAGTGCAACACTTGCCCAAGTTAACAAGCCGAGGCTTGTCTTTGGTATTGATGTTCACTTGGTAATAATAGGCAGAGGTCTTGTTGACTAAATTCCTCTGATCTTGAACATGTCTGTCATGTCTATCAAATATATCCTTCGAGGATACTAGACGCTTGGGAATATTATTCCCTCTTAATTGAATGGCGCTTTATTCCTTTGCTTCAGAATCTTCTGCAATGGATTCTCTAAAGGGAGAAGCACTTCCTTCAAAGAATATTTTTTTGTAGTTGTCTATCATGCAGATGAACTCTTTGATTTGATCATCATCATCATCAAAGACTTGCTAGTTGTCACAGTTGTCAAGGACAACTGGCCTATAGAGGAGCTCAATAGAGAAAGCATTCTGACGGAAGCCGATGTTTGGCATGAAGAGAGTGGTTGATACCGCAAGGGCATCTGTTTTTCTATTGTGCTTGTGTGGAATGAACTTGATGTTGAATGATTCAAACCAGCTGATTGCATTTTGCACCCTTTGTCGATAAGACTGAAGGTGATTTTTCTTTATTAGATAACATTCCCTGATATGATTGATGATTAGTTTCGCACCACCTTCAACTTGGAGTAACTTTATACTTATATATCCCTTGCATTTTTGAGACCTATTATGAGTGCCTCATATTTTTTTGTGTTGTTTGTGTTTTCAAACTGTAACCAATAAGCAAATGGGTATAAAACACCTTAGGGAGAAGTGATAACAAATCTTTCTCCTAAGCCTATTGTCGAGGAACTTCCGTCAAATTACATGGTCCACATCTTTGGATCTTCCTTTGATGTGTCTGTGGAATATACAACTTTTTTCCTTTCTTCTATTACTTTGGACAACATAGCATATATGTTGGGACTCGTGTCTTGATACAACATTTGTGCTTGGGAGTCCTGGGATTTCACCACCGTGAATCTTGATCTCGCCTTTGGCTCCAACTTGAAACTACCTTTCTTCAACAAGATTGTTGTTTATGACCAATCCAACTGAATCTCTCCTCTGAGATCCTTGTGGAAGCTTCTACTCAATAGCATCCCATAACTGGTTGGAATATCAGCTACCAAGATGGTCATCATGATTTTCTTTTCTGGACAAGATGCCAACCTTACTTGAGTGTCTTTTATTTGGCCAACCAATGACACTGGCTTTGATTCAAGTGAATAACACTT
Source organism: Sequoiadendron giganteum (assembly GCA_007115665.2). NCBI lineage: Eukaryota > Viridiplantae > Streptophyta > Pinopsida > Cupressales > Cupressaceae > Sequoiadendron > Sequoiadendron giganteum. The sequence continues at coordinate 366,066,344 of CM021107.1, read as the reverse complement.
TTGGTGAGTCTTGGTACACGAGAGTCCCAATGTGTTCATGATTTGTGAGGGCATGACATTGTTAGAAGCTCTTGAGTCTATTATGCAATTACTGAGCTTGAATCCCACTATATATAAAGATATATAGAAAGGCTTTGACTTTTCTTACACTGGTACAAATGACTTGAGCAATGTGGGCTGAATCATAGATTGCTTCTTTACAACCTTGAGAATCCGATCCAATTGTTGTGGATGGTCCTAAAGATACTCCAGTTGAGATATTTGTACCTTTGTCTTCATCACGGAAGCCACAATGTCAAAATTTGGTGAAGACAAATCTTGAGCAACTGGCGTTGTGCTTTCATGGAAAGGCTTGGGATTAGAAGTGGAAGGAACTTCTTTTCCCTTTTCATTTGATTTTTGTCTTTCCTCTTCTTCTTTATGTGCCTTGAAGTGTTAGGCATGTGTAAACACAGGCATAGAAATATTCTCGTGATTTACAACAAGAGAATACTAATGGTATTGTTCTTCTTCTTGATTGACAAGTTCACTATCAAAATATCTCATTTTGGATTTGCCATCGAAGTTGTCTGTTTGTGGTAAGACAACATTCAAACTTGGTGAAGGTACAAAACTTGAACTTGGTGTAGCCTCAGTATATCCCATGATTTGGTTCATTCTCAGATTCTCAAGACATGTGGATCCAGTATGTGCATCAGTCTCATGGAAACAAAAAAACACTTTAGATTTCTCATCCTTTTCTTATCTTGGTAGAGGTCCTAGAAATCTTGGCTTGTAGTTTTTGAATGGTTGAAAGTTTTTCCTCTCCGACTAATACGACTATTGAGGTTGATATGATGGTGGTATGGGCAATGCTTGCTACCCTTGATTAGGCGACTATCTTTTGAGGACAGACACCTCGTTGGCTACCTTCTATAGTAATGGATCTGTAGATGCTTGAACAAGCGGTTTGATGGCATCATTCATCATGTTTTTGGATGTTATCATGTTGTCCTCGATCTCGATAGCCCTTTCTTTTGCCATTGGTAATTTTGTTTCATGGCCTTCTTTTAAAAAAAATGTTATCTCTTGACGGGAGAGCATTGATGAAGCTGCTCAAAAAGATCTCATATGATGGATTGAGCATATGGGAAAGACGTGTGATGAGGCAGTTGAACATTGCCACAAATTCTCTCATTGGTTCATTTGACTCCATTTTTGAAGTTGAGAGTTGAGCAAATAGTGGATGATTGTCTTCAGCAGGCTTGAATCTCGCCAAGAACTTCTCGCTCATGACTACCCAGCTTGTGATGATGCCTAGTTCTAGATGATGAAACCAATCTACAACATTTTCCTCGAGAGTCTCTATGAAGAGACGTATGATGATATCTTCATGTGGTACATGCAAAACAAAGCAAGCTAATGTGAATGAAGAGATATGCTCATCAGGGTGACAAGCCCTGTCACCGTGAAATCTTGGGAAGTGCTTTCTTGAACCTTTAGGCAATTCATTATATCCTTGCAAGGCCAATGGCTTGATGTTATTACCCCAAGGCAATGGGGTGGACATCTTGGATTTCTACCATTTCGGTTGTTGCCATTTTGATTGTTGTCGTTGTTGCCCATTGCTTATGGTTGAGTCGGAGGTTCTTCTTTAGGTTCTTCTTGGAAATGATCAGGAACTTCTTGAAAGAGTGGATCTATGTTGGATGCTTCTCCAACATCTGCTTCTTGAAAGAGAGGATTTGTTCTCCTCCTTGTGTACACTTGGCAAGCCAAGATGATTTGTTGCCACACAGGAGTTGGTAGTGTAACACTGGAATAAAACTACAAACAAGATTAATCTGATAAAAACATATACTAATCTAATCCTATGCTAACAACAAAGAACAAGGAAAACTTATGAAAGCATAAATACAAGAAAGAATGATCTCACTGAATATCTATATATATCCTTGAATGACCTCAATTACACTTCTCCATTTTGTCATTGTAGTATAATTGCCCTCAGATTTCTTAAGTATGCAAGTATGACCTATTGACTATTGACTTAGCAAAATATCGAAGATTATTGAATTCACTTCCTAAAAGTATATAGATTTCAGGAGGAGGAATAATGACAAAGGTCAGGTCAATTTATAGAAAATTGGTTTTCGAAGGATCGGCTTAGATTCGAAAGACAGATCGACGATTGAGATTAATGAATGTCATGCGATAAAGATTCAGTGTCAGTAATAACGCGAGTGAGAAAGTCTGCATGATATAGATTAAATTAAATAATAATTTAATCTGGTGTTCAGATTGTTTGAAAGAATAAGAATTGCATGTGAAAGATAAAGAAGAAAGGTTGTGTTCGAACGCATGAATGAATGAATGAATTAAATAAAGTTATTTAATTAATTATAGTTTGCACGCAGAAGAATAAGATTGGCTGATCAAATTTGAAAGTTTGTTTGTTAGAAATAAGCAGATATTAAATCAGGAGATAATTGACTGATTTAATTAAATCTCGACTTAAGTGGTAAATGAATAATCATATAACTAAGCGATTATCTAATCACAGAAATATGCCAAGAATAATTTCTTTTATGAATTAAATGATTATTTAATTCAACACTTTAAATTTAGAGATTAAATTAAATAAATAAAGATTTATTTAATTAACTATCGAAAAGGTTAAAGATAATTAATAATTCGAAATGAATATTTAATTATACTCATAAATGTGATAAAGGGTAAATTAAATAATAATTTATTTTAATTTAGAAAGGGGATTAGTTAATTAGTGATGTAATTAAATAAATAATATTAATCATGAAAGATCATAAAAAACTAATTAAATAATTAACATTATTTAATTAATAGAGGATTGGTGACTTTAGAAAGTAAATAAATAATTAAGAGTATTTAATCATGACCATGAACATTAGAAATATGTCAAAAATGGTGTCGCAGGCCTAGACCAATTTTCAGTGTCTACAATTTTCCCCTCTTTGATATAATGTTTTTTATCACATTGTGTCAAAGAAAATCAGTTAAAACATGCCCCAGTCATATCCCAGTGTGAAATAGGTTAGGGTATGTCCCCTCGAGAAAAATGACAATTTTTGAAAAAAAATTGAAAAAAATGGAAATTGTCTCGATTAGGTAATTTGATAGTCAGAAGTTCAATGGTAGTGAAAGAAATTGATTTCAAAGTGGTTTGGCAAGCGAAATGAATGTTAGAAGTTGACAAATAGTGCATCCAGTACAGAAGGTTTGAGGAAAACCCTCCAAAACCCTAGGTATAAATAGGATTTGGGGTGCAAAATCAATTCATTTGCACCCAAGACATTTAGAAAACATTGATTTTTCCCCAGATCTCGCAGCAAAGATGTCTCCAGTTTCGTACACAGAGCATCGTGGTTACTACGTCCAGACCTTCAGATGTCCAACTGACGCAGGACCTCCGGTATGTACCCCTGAACCGTCTTTTGAAATTTCAATTTTCACGCTTTTTTAGGCACTTTAAGTTTAATTTTCATTTGCATTGCTTTAGAATCAACACATATGTGTTCGTACGCGACACATGTGCTCGTAGAACAATGCATATGTGCAAACACGTCTAGGTCCCATTAGGTCATTTTGGTTATCAATGCATTTGAGTTTTTATGCATCGCATTTGTTAATGACAATGTCACATGTAGAATAGTGCAACACATTTAGGATAGTGCACCACATTTGTAATTTTGTAATGCATATGGATGATAGGTAGGCATGAATGGCTCTGTGACGCATATGTTTTAAAACCACGTATCTACATATATAAATGATGCATTTGATTTTGTGTGGCCCATGTGCAAATTAGAATGACACATGTGATATTTTGCACCACATCTGATATTAAAACGACGCATTTGCCTGTCACAATTTTGAAATTTCGTGATGAAAAAAATGAATGTTTTGTATTTTTTACACAAGCTATTTTGATGCATTTGCAAACTTTATTGGATCCTATATACACCCGAGAGTCGAGGCCAATGACATTTGAGTTGTGAGACCAGTTGGTGAGTGCGGAGACACATTTGATATGGAGGTTAGGGTTGCACCATGTTTGTACTATGCCCACTATTCGGGCTCATAGAGGTATGTTGACTTCCCTCTGTGAGAGATGGCATTTTGAGACCTCCTCTTTTCATTTGCCTAATAGAGAGGCCACAGTTGCTTTAAAGGATGTTTATAGTATTTTGAGGTTGCCCATTAGGGGTGAGAGTCTTATATGATACCCAAAGAGGATACAGTGAGATCACCTGATTTTATGTTTATGATGACATTAGACGGCTCAACATTGAGCACTATGAGATAAGATGGCATGTATTAGTTGAGATATATGAGAGGATTGATTGTATGTTATGTACATTGATTGTTGGTATTGTTCTTCCTGACCGTCGAGGTCATTGTTTTCCAGTTGGATGGGGGGAGATGTTGGTGGGGATGTTAGAGCATCAGGTAGTATATGCATGGGGGCCCTGTTTACTAGCCATGTTGTATTTTCATTTACATGATATTGCATATAGAGACGCATAGTCGATGAGCTATGGTACTACCTTGCTGATGATCTGGGCATGGGAACACATTGTTGTGTTCCATCCCCCAGTGACCTCAGATCTAGATGCTAGATCACCATATGTTTTTTTTTATGCGGGGACCATTACCTAGAGTCATGTTGGTGATACTGGTTACTAGAAACATGCCCTAGACACACTTGTGCAGTTCATTTGGAAACCCTATATGGATTGTGCCCGATGGCAGGATGAGGATAGGCACTTACCATTTTGCAGACAAACACATTATCTGATTGGTAGGACTATCTCGAGTGTTCATATTATCGAAAGGCACTTTCCAGATCGAGTATTGAGACAGTTTGGGGAGGTTCAGGATGAGTCTCGTGGGCGAGCTAAGTTTTCTCGGTCTTCGAGAGAGTTTCCATTGTGGGGGCCAATGATTCTAGTTGCAACAATAGAGGCGGATATTCAGGCCTTACAACCTATGCAGTGGGGTTGGAGGGATTGGGTTGTAGATCCAGGCACCACTATAGCATATGATACGTGGTGGGCAGTTCACAGGCCTATTCCATACACAGATCCAAATCTGTCGGCTCCAATTGAGAGGCAGGGCATAGGACCTAGAGGATGGCATGGTGGTAGGGCTGGGGATAGAGGCGACAGAGGTGGAGGTGGGAGAGGTGGAGATTGGTAGAGATCATGCAGTCAAGGAGGTCGCAGGGGAGGAGCATGTGGAGGAGGAGGCTGGTGGAGAGGACATGGAAATAAATTCCCTTGGTATGTTATCAAGTTATGGTGATGAGGAGGGGGAGGAGGAGGTGATGGGGGAGCAAGAGAGGGAGCTCCGAGATCGGATTGTGAAGGATTGGGATGCCGAGGTGGGAGAGAGACCCCGATGGGATGAGGAGGCAGACAAGGATCCCAATGTAGAAGAGTTGGAGGCCCGAGTAGAGGCCTTGGAAGAGAGGGTGAGGGCAGTTACTGCAGAGCTTGATGCGATGCAGATTGAGAGAGATAGTGCCTACCTAAAGAGAGATCAGGAAGTGGCTAGGAGGTAGGAGACATAGGGCAGGTTTATTGAGTTGAGGGCTTTATGTACTAGACCAACTACAACATTTTCTCAATGGTTTGTCAGAGCCAGAGAGCGGGAGAGATACTACAAAGATTTATATGAGGCAAAGGCTCCTCCCGAGAGACGAGCTCCCAGCTATTCACAGGCACATAGTGGAAGTTCTCAGAGCAGGTACCACAACCATTCACAGAGTACTGATGATGTGGTGGGTCCACCCAAGACAAAACCATATGACAAGCCTCCCTCTGCACGAGTACCTCATCGACAGTCGCCCCCTCAGACTCCACATGGGAGTAGTGGTATCATTCTGAGTGATATGTTATATTTGTAGACATTGTATTATGATCATAGAGCCTGCAAGCTCCCTTTGTATTGATACATTCTGACATTGTACTATGACATATTATTTTGAGTGATTTATATATATATATATATATCATTTTTGGCAGCGATTATATGATCTGCAATCATTCTATATGATTATGCAGTGTTCTATATGGTAATGCAATTGTTCTACATGATTATGGAGTTGTTCTATTTATGCATGCACATGTTATGGATGATGATGTTTATATTATGATGTTTTCATTTCCTATGATGATGATGTGTTTATTCTATGTGATTTTGAATGTACAGTATTTATAAATGTTATGTATGCATTCTATGTTTATGATAATGAGATGCAATTTGATTTTATTATATATAATGCCATGTGGATGTATCTATAATATATACAATTTTGTGATTGATAAATGCATGTATGTCATGATTATCTACATGTGATGGATATGCATATTTTTTTGTTGTTTTAAATGGTGGCATAAATGTATCGTGTACTATATACATATGATGATGTCTACATGATGGTTGTAAAATGAATGCATATGCAGATTACTTAATTTTTTTGTGTCACAAGACTCCGTTATTATGCATAATAGAAGAAAGGTTAGCGTGGAATAATCAAAATGTTAGGATTAGAAATGGTTATTAGAAGAATGTACAATCTTCAAAAAAATTCCAAATACAAACTAAGCCTTGCATTAAATCATCATTGGGCGGGGCATGACACAAATGGATAGTAAACACCATGGTATGAGATAGACCAAGGTTTGCAAATTCATCCACTTGCTAAAATAGACAGTCATAGACTAGGAGTGTCCAGACTCATACTAAGGGAAAAATTTGCCCCAGTCTTTTTGTCAAGACAAACCACAGACAAAAATCAAAGGAAAAGACATAGTCAGGATACATTATTGCTCCTCTAAATCCTTCATGGGACATCCTTCAGGAAGCTAGTAACCTGACTTGAAAACCAAGTTTGAAAGACAGTCGACAGGAAGCAGTCAAAGAAAAATAGTCCTGAAACATCCTTGCTTCTCTAAATCCTTCATGGGACATCCTCGAGAAATCTAGTAATCGGACTCAAAGAAAAATCCAAATAAAAAGATAAGACAAAACAATCCATTAAGTCAATAGCCAATAAAAATATTTGCCAAAATTTGATCTTGTTTGATTGTTTGTTTGATAAGATGATGGTTTGATAAAGCCCGATTTCAGGGATGACACATACCGTATAAGACATTGAGTCTAGTTTCAATTTTGTGACTATTTGTATAAGGCATGACGAAGCCTAGTTTTAGAAAGGCATGCACCGTATAAGATGTTTAGTCTAATGTCGTTGATGTGACAAGTTGATAGCCTGGTTTCAAGAAGGACACATCTTATATAAGACATAAGTTGATTGTTTTGGCAATTTGTTTGATTTGACTTGATGACATTGTTGACTTGTTTATCTTTTTGATGCGTGACTTTTCTAGATACTTTTTCTATTGTTTGTGTGTGATGACAGTGTATGATGTATGTTGATTGACACGACGTACCCTAAAGGATTGGCCTAGTGCGGCCTCGGGGGCTCTTCGATTGATGGCCTTGCCTATGTTATACACGCAAAGACCTCATAGTTTGACTAGACTTTGACTGACATAATTGACTGACAAGAGTTTCTGAAGTTGGTCATATTTGATGTGTGTGATTGTGAGTGTGATAAACCCTAATGGATTGACCTAGTGTGGCCTCGGGGTCTCATCGATTGATGGCCTTGCCTACGTTATACATTCCGAGACCTCGTAGTTTGACACGACCAATGACTTTGACATGTACAAAGAATGAGTCATGATTTGATGTGTGTGATATGTGACAAACTTAGAAAGATAGATCTAATTCCTCGGGGGCGCATCGACAAATGGCCTTGCCTACATCCATTCGTAGAGGCAACATAGTTCGACTATGTCTACAACTGACTGACACAACTGACTCTGACTCTATTTTTGGGATTTTTGACATGTTTTGATTTTTTTGTCTTTTTGGAGTTTTATGATGTTTTTTTATTTTTTTCAAGATATTTTTTGATGTTTTTGGATTTTTTCAAGACATTTTTTGACATTGGGACAACAAGTGCAAGTTCCAAATGACATAGGTCCATTATTTTCCCCCAGTCAGGTATAAGACCTATAGGATGGAGTGGAGAGACAGAGTGGACTTGATGTCAATCGTTCCAAGTTATGGAAAGGACAACCATTTATTAGGGGTGATGGTGGAAAAGTATGATTGGAATGATGGTAGACAAATGAGCGAAGTCGACTACACATGGTGTCTATTTGCCAGGTTTTCACCATGGTACTTATCCAAAGCACCATTGAAGTGGTTTTCACTATTGGATGAATTATTTCTCTTTACTATTTTATTGTCTTTTTAATTTTTTTGGTGTTACAAAGATGCCTGTTTGCCAAGTTTTCATCAAGGTAACCATTTTTTTACTTATTTTTCCATATTTTTTGTATTTTTATGATTAAGACAAGGCTCTCAGAAGCTATGCATAGAACCCCTTCAGATGAAGGTTGTTGATTGGTGATAAAAGTGGTTCTCCTTCAAGGGTAGAAATTTGATATGCTCCTAATCCGAAAGCTTTTGTAGCAATATAAGGCCCTAACCAGTTTGGTTCAAACTTGCCTGGTTTTTCTCTTTCCGCTTGATTATTTGGGTTCTCCATTAAGACCAAGTCACCAATGTCAAAGTGTCGACTCAATACTTTCCTATTATAGCTGTGACAAAGATGGTTTTGATATGCTTGAAGATGATCTAGTTTCTTTTGTCTTCGTTCATCTAGGAATTCTAACTCATGTAGTCTTGAGACATGGTACTCTTCATCATCAATATGACCTTTCAAAGATACACGTAGGGAAGGAATTCTGACCTCAATAGTTAAGATAGCTTCAGAACGGAATACCAAGGAGTATGGAGTGGCACCTGTGGGAGTACAAATGCTTGTGAAGTAAGTCCATAAGGCAGGATTAAGCTGTAAATGTCGGGCATGACCAACATCATTGATAGTCTTTTTGAGGATTCTAATGATTGTTTTGTTAGACGCCTCGATTTGGTCGTTACCTTGTGGATAATAAGGAGTGGAAAAGTGGTGTTGAATATGGAATTCATAGAGATGGCAGACTTCTTGGTTTTTAAATGGGCGGTCATTATCTGTGATAATGGATTGAGGAACACCATACCGACAAATGATGTAATTTAGGATAAACTTAGAAATTTGCGTATCAGTAACATAGGTCATAGGAATAGCCTCGATCCACTTGGTGAAGTATTTGGTCGCGGTTATGATGAACATATGGCCATTGGAGGATGGAGGGTGTATCTTACCTATAAGGTCAAGTCCCCATTGGGCAAAAGGCCATGGTAAGTTATCAATCGAAGCTCCTGTGCTGGCGCATGTATCAAGTCTCTGTGTATCTAGCATTGTCGGCATTTCTTGACAAAGACATATGAGTCCTTTTCCATGGTAGGCCAATAATAGCCTAATCTCATAATCTTCTTAGCTAAGGTAGGACCGCTAGAATGGGATCCACATATACCCTCATGTATCGCATGTAAGGTTGCTTGTGCTTCTTCAGCATTGAGACATCTCAACAAGGTATTGTCTAAGGCACGTCTATAAAGGGTATCTTCGCTGATGGTATATTTGGAAGACTTACGGATAAATGTCCTACGTTGGTTGTTTGACAGGTCTAAGGGTAGGATTTGGGCATGAAGGTAGTCATATATGTCTTTGTACCATGGGGAAGTGGGACCAACAAGTTCACACACCATCGCAGAATCTAGGATGTCATAGGCAAGGACCAAAAGTTGTTGGACCAAAAACTTGAATTTATGTATGTTGCTAGGTATATCCAATAATAAACCAACAGTTGCCATAGCATTTGCTTCCTTGTTCTGAATGCAAGGTATTTGTTGAAAGTTGATGTTATCAAAGTATTTCTTAAAATTGTCTACCATGCGCTTGTATGGGGCAAGTTTCTCATCTTTAGTTTCATATTCATCATTGACTTGCGAGACTACTAGCTGAGAATCTCCATAAACTTGTAAATTCTTAATCTTCCATTCGACTGCCATTTTTAGTCTTGTTACAAGGGCCTCATATTCCGCTATGTTGTTTCTGCAAGGAAAAGCAATTCTAAATTACTTAGGAATAGTGTCACCTTATGGTGTAACAAACAATATACTTGCTCCTAAACCACGATTAGTATGTGACATGTCAAAGTATAACTTCCATGTGGTTCTTTTGTCAATGGTGAAAACGAACTCATTGGGAAAATCCGCAACTAGAGGATGCTCAGCCTTAATTGGTGTGTCTGCCAACTTATCTGTAATAACTTGCCCTTTTACAAATTTTCTCTTCACATACTGAATGTCATATTCACTAAGTATCATTACCCATTTAGCCAATCGGCCTGTTAGTGTTGCTTTACTTAGGAGATATTTCAAAGGATCTATCTTGGCAACCAACATCGTTTGATGATTTAGCATTTATTGCCTAAGTTTTTAGTAGAAAAAACTACTGCAAGACAACCACAATCTTTATGATTGTAGTTTAGCTCATATCCCACCAAAGTACAGTTTATATAGTACACTTCTCTTTCATGACCATCATCATTTTGTGCAAGTAAAGCTCCTAGTTTTGATTGACTTTCCGAAATATAGATTATCAAAGGTCGGGTATCTATAGGCGGCATTAACACAGGTGGTGTAAGCAGGTAATCCTTGATCTTTTGAAAAGCTTCTTGGCATTTGGTTGTCCATACAAATGGTACCCCCTTTTTGAGTAAGTGTTGGAATGGATGTATTTTGTCTACTAACTGTACTATGAAGCGTCTGATAGATTGTAGTCTCCCTTGTAATGTTCTTAGCTGATTGATGTTGGATGGTGGAGGCATATCCCTTATAGCCTTTACTTTTGTTGGTTCTACTTCAATGCCTCGTCTAGAAATGATGTATCCTAGAAGTTTTCTTGATTGAACGCCAAAGACACATTTTTTTGGATTTAGCCTTACTTTTTATGCTTCTAGTCTTTGAAATATCTTATTTAGGACTTGCAAGTGATTAGCTCTTGTCAATGATCTGGCTATCAGATCATCTACATAGTCTTCCATGAGAGTATGTACAAGGTTGTGGAATATAGTTGTCATGGCACATTGGTATGTAGCTCCGACATTTTTTAGCCCAAAAGGCATGACGTTCCAACAATATGTTCCACAAGAATATGTAAAAGTTGTCTTGTGTTGGTCCTCAGGTGCGATCTTGATTTGATTATATCTAGAGAAACCATACATGAGGGATAGCACCTCATATCCTGCTGTAAGGTCCACTATCACGTCAATGTTTGGCAAAGTGAATTCATCCTTAGGAAATTCCTTGTTGATATCTTTGAAGTTTGTACAAATGTGGATGCCGAGATGGTTTCATTACTGGTACAAGATTAGAAATCGATTCTATATAGTCTATTGATCTGATAAATGCAACATCCAATAGTTTCTTAAGTTCAACTTTGACTAGTAATGCAATTTGTGGATGCATTTTCCTTAACTTTTTCTTGACAGGATTAACACCTAGTTGTAATGGTAGATGATGTAATATAAGGTCAGGATCCATCCCAAGCATGTCGGCATATGACCATGAAAAATTGATCTATCCTTTGGTAAAGAAGTCACGAAACTCTGGTTGCTTTTTCTTTGTCAAAGATGCTGCAAAGTAAATTACTCGACGATTATCTTCAGTGTTTATGTTGATCTCGATAGATTCTTCTACTAACATTGGTGACTTTTCCTTAGCAACTGGGAGAATATTCAAACCTCCATCCTTGGGTGCCTCAGAGAGGTTTTCGCCCTTGGATGCATCCTTTATTTTTACTGTTTCATCGTCCAAAGGCGCCTTTCATTTTTCACCTAGGGACTTGTCATTTTTATTTTTTTCATTATTTTTTCTCTTTGTCTTCACTTTTGTGATTGGAGGTGTGAACAGACTCCCCAAAATATGCCATGTTATCCAATTCTATGGTAAATCTAGCCTTGTGGTCACCACTAGGTATGTCATCTCGCAGTCCCATGAACTCAGCTATTGCTTCATCATTCTCAAATATGTCTAAGATGGGGGTGCCTTGTTTATCCCAATCGATAAGTTGGGGTTATACGAGGGGAATGTCATCATCAGAGTTATCAAATGTGGAGGCTGACAAGGTGAGGATGGATTGATTGACATGGTCACAAAAGTTTTGGACTAACTCCTTTTTGTTATTTTTCCTAGGGATAGGTAGACTCTGTGGTGGTACCACTGTAAGGGCTAGGTCATCAGAAGTTGGTGCATTAGGCTCCCAAGAGACAGGATCAAGGGTTTCCCAATAGTAAATCTTGAGCCACTCTTCTTTTGTCAAGGAATTTTTAGGACGGGAATCAATTGATTTTGGCGAGGTATTTAGCATTTGGTCAAGTTCTCCAAATAACTTATCCAAGTCCATTATGTTGGTGGAGGCAAGGGAATCCCATTCATATTCGTTTGAGTTAGGGGGAATCATAGTAGAATGGGTTGTATGGTTTGTGGGATATCTCGATGTCTTCAAAAGCACTTCCTTCCTCTTGTGATGGTGTTGAGGTACTAGGAACGCAAATCCTAATCGGTTGAATCCCTAGCCCTAGGACTTTTGTTCATTGTGAAACAATGATTGGTTCAATCCTCCCATTCTGATGTAGTCCTAACCCACTATGTTCGTCATATCCTTTCCTTTGCATTATCATGAAGCCTTTTCTATATTGATCTTTAGATATTTGAATAGATGGTGGAGGGTTTTCATTGTCTTCATTATATAACCAGGAGGTGGCATCTTCTTGATCCATAGCTTCTTTACTTAACTCTCCCCATTTTATGAATGTCATCGTAGGAGGGACATGTATTGTGACAATGGATTGTCTCCTATTTGTTGTGGGTAAACCGTATGACTTAGGAGGAACCAACTAGCCGACACAATAGGATGCTTTCATGTGATATTCTCCACAACCCTTATCTTGAATCTCAACCTTAGGAGTGGATGATGGTGTTGGGGTTGCATATGACTTGGAAAGAGTTGATGGATCAACATATAGGGATAAGGTGGAGGATGAAGCCTCCTAATTAATTGGCACCTATCGTTGTGGTATTTTGTGTAGGCTTGTGCAATATTGGAAAGGATCTAGGTCACCATCAATTGTGATCTCGGTGCCATTGTACGAGAATTTAAGACATTGATGGTAAGTGGAAGGTATAGATTTCATAGCATGTATCCAAGGTCTACCTAGTAACAGATTATAGGGGAGAACGAGATCCAAGAATTGGAAACTAGTGTCCATAACTACAGAGCCAATCCTGATAGGGAGTGTTACAACCCCTTTAGATGATCTTTCCTCATCATCGTATTCCTTAATGACTATACTCTTAGTGGTTTCCACACATTCTTCTGAGAAACCTAATGCCTTAACTAATTTCAAGGTGCAAAGATTCAACCCTGCTCCTCCGTCTACCAAGACTCATCTAACTTTGGTTTGATGGAAAAGAACTTCAAGGTGTAGTGGGTCGTTATGGTTGGTCTTTTCAGCTGAATAATCTCATTGAGAGAAGGTAGAATGATGAGAATTGGTTAAGTATCCCACCATCTCTTTGAAACGATTGACATCTAAGTTGGTGGGGATAGATGTGCTTTGTAAGGCTTTGTCTAGAATGGCTCAATGATCTGGTGATAGGGTCAACAGTTCCAAGATGGATATTTGTGTTGGGGTCTTCCCCAATCAGTCAAGTAAATTATACTTAGGCTTGGAAGACTATGGTTGTGGCTCTGATGAAGGGCCTGGAATGGTTATCTTAGTTCTATGTGTATTAATAGTACATTCAGGACTCTTCTTTGTGGTAATGGTATTGATATTTTCGTTAGTAGCTCGGATATGATTGATGATTGTACCTTGGCTTTAATCATACTTGGTATTGGCATAATTGGCTGAGGTATTATTCTTGGTTCCCGAACTGGAGGACTTTCCCTTCCCATGGTCATGTATTGGATCTATGAAGACCTTGTGGTCACTGTTTTTGTTCTTTTTTGTGGTATATGGTTTTGTCTTCAACAAAATATTGTATGATGTTCTTCAGTTGTCGACATTGTTGTAGGCTATGTCCCTTAGTTTGATGGTAATCACAAAAGGCATTGTCATCCCAACATGAGGGTTTAAACTATCCAGGATCATATTGCTTTGGCTCTAGAGGCTGTATGAGTTTATGTTTTATCATTTCTTTGAAAATTGTCTCGATTGGTTCCGCTAAAGGGGTAAACTCATGGTTTGGAAATCTCCTCTGTGGATGTTGTGAATTTTGGACAAAGTTGGTAGTTTGATTAGCACTGTTGGGTATGTCTTGAGGTAGGTTGTGTCCTCTAAAATTAATGATTGGTCTTGCATGTAGGGTCTTAGCATCAACAATACCAACATTTGTTAAATTTTTGTTCCTGGACCAAAAAATATTTCTATCGTTGGGGGTGTTTTGATGTTGAACAACTAGATTCATGTCTAGCATCTTAATTTCTCCTTTGTCAATGAGGGCTTTCTCTTGTATAATGCCTTTTTGCACTAAGTCCAGAAAAGAGGTACAACAATGTACTCTTAAGTCACTTCTCAGTTTTGGATGAAGATTTTCAAGGAATATTGTGACTTTTTATTTTTCTGGTATCTCAATAGGACATCGACTAGCTAAACTCCATCTCTAGAAGAAGGTGGTGAATTTTTCTCCATCTTTTTATGTGGTGTGACAAAAGGTAGCTATCGTGATTTCATTGTCGATGTTGAAATAAAAGTGTTCCACAAAATTTTTAGCTAATTCGCCCCATGATTTTATGTCATACGGTAGTTTAGAGAACCATTCCAATGCTATCTCGACTAGTGTTTGCAGAAAAAGTCTCATAAGGTACGTGGGGTCATACGAGATGTCCATGCATGTTGTGGAAAATTCTCTTATGTGTTCCAGAGGAATCTCTTCCCATTATACTTAGGCAAATTTGGTATAATGTATCCGTGTGGGAAGGGTGTCATATATACCGCTTTGTCAAAAGTTCATGGACATAAATCTTGTGCTGAAATGGTTTGTTTGCCTGACATTGACATACTGTCCATTTGTTGTTGGAGTGCTTGCATTTGATTTTGCAAAACATCTACCTATGTTAAAGATATGTTGGTTGCATTATTAGGATCGATGTAAGTGTTATGAAATGTAATATTTTGTGACAGATTCTAATTTGGTGTAGGTATATGTCATGTTTTTGTAACACTTGTGTGTGGAATGGCAGCACTGGTGTTGATCTGTGGTATAGCCTGTTGTGTGTTTATGCCAAATTTTGGCCTTTTACTTCCGATATTCATGCCAAAGGGGTTCGATGAGGATGATTTTGTAGTAAAATTTATGCCTTGTGTAATACCAAATGGTGTTGTGTGTATAGTTGTAGCAGTTTGAGTAGGTATGCCAGATGGTATTGCTATAGGAATATGAGGAATAGAGACACTTGATGTCATGGTTTTTGTTCCTTGAGTAGATGACGTTTTTAAAGTGTGGATGTCAAATCTTGGTGGTAGTGTGGTACCTTCTACTAGCAGCTTTTCCAGGTATCTTTGAGGATTATTTTCAAAACACTCATTTATAAAAGATGCAAATTCAGGATGTTGGACAGCGGCATCTATATCTTCTATAAAGATCAGTCCATGTGTGTCTCTAGTGAAAAAATTTTCAAGCAAGGCTTTGTGAGGTCTCGTGGTTCCTGATGGCATGTTCGTGAAGAGATTGATGAAGTCTTGTGGATCTTCCATATCTCTACATTTATTTTTAGACCTTGTTTCGACCATGAAAAATGTTGCTCGAGATGGGATGATGCAAAACTACGTCTAAAAATGATATACTCTAGTTATGATTTTTGGGATTTTCTAGATATAATGAATGAATGCTGCTATTATTTTGGTATTTTCTAGAAAATAAGATATGTCTAAAATGATGATATGCAAGGATGACAATATGCAAAATTCTAAGAAAACTCTTAAGGTAATTGATTGTAAATGATTCTAAGAGGAAGTTACCTACCACCTATAGCTTAACCAAGGCTACAGTTTAACTTTGTCAAGGAACATGTTGTAGGACTAGGACCAAAAAATAAGGTGAACTCCCAATCTAGACAGATGATTTGGATGGATTCATGTGTAGGACAAAAGATATGTTGACAAGTGACTAGGTTTAATAACAATGTTTGTTGAAGCATGGGTTTGTCCAAAGTGCAGAAAGTTGGCCTATTCTAAGATATGTAAATTTCCTAATATGCAACTAAGTTTAGTGACTAGGATGTGTATCTCTAAAGCTAAATGACACTTAAAAGATGGGATTATGCAAAGTTTGAGCGACTTTCTAGTTTTTTTTCAAGGGTGATTGTGAAAATTAGAGACTGGTATGACTGTTTGGTTTCGGAATGTGATAGTGAATTCTAGTTTTTCTGTTGACAAAAAAATGAGGTTCAGGTTTACAAATGCGTCACAGAATTTAGCAGATGCATTTCAAAGGATCATATGTTGTTTTTTGCTAAATTAGGTCTCAATTTGATGATAGGAAAATGCGACTCACTATGAAAGATGCGACTAACTTTTAAACAGATGCGACTCATAATGACATATGCGACTCAAGATGACAAATGACTCAGAATTTTTTTGGTGAATGACAGTGGACTCTAGTTTGACAATTGCGAGTTTTTGGTTAACAGATGTGACTGAGTTTAATAGTTGTGGTTTTCTAATTAATAGATGTGACTCGTTTCGACAGATGCAGTTTTTTGATGATTGGGTTTTCGACTGACTCTATTTCGTGATCAAAATTTTGGCAAATGTAAACAATCTAAAAGAAAAGTGTTTCAGTTTGATAATCATGAGCATGTATATTTTCAAAAAACATGTACAATCCTAAGGCTGGTAATGACAATACTTGTTGAATTCTCACTTGGGTTTCCCTAGCTACGCTTATTCAAAGCGGATGGCTAGAAGTTGACCACATTAGCTCCCCTTACATGACACACACTTCTCGAGTCAGCCAAGCTTTAGTTCCCATGACTCTCCCATGATGAACTTTTCATCTCTACTAAGAACCATATGAATGTGAGACGGTTTCAGAGGTTCGACCTCTTGCACCAGCAAATTGGGGTTTTTGGTTAATCTAAAAACAATTTGGTGAATTAGTATGGGAACCCATTTAGAAAGCCACATGAGAGGCAATATTATCCAAGTCTGCAGAGGTTACACTCTATAGGTTTTGATGCACCACTAGGGTACTGGGGGAATCAATTGTTGGTCTGCAGAAGTTCCTGTAATGTTGAGTTTTCCTCAACAATAATTTCTATACCAGTTGGGAGTACTTGACTTTAGCTCATCACCGGTTATGAGTCTCTTTGGGGTGAGTACTTTTTCCCACCAAAGCAGACCCAAATTCTAGATTCATTAATAGTTTCTCTTACACCCAGGATTACACGAATGTGCAAGAGAAGAGGATACTTTTGTTACTGAATTGGGTTCTAATTTAACAGATGTGTGAATGCACCAAGCATAGAAGACAATGATTCTTTTTAAAACCCAAATGATAGTTATCTACTCTATTCAAGAAATTCTTTTATTTTAAAAATTTTTCTTCGACTTTGGTCCTGCAAATGAATTGTTAGTAGATTTTGCAAATATCTTCGACAACGGTTCTACGAGATAGATTGATTAGTAGTTTTACTTTTTTTTTTTGTCTTCATCAATCCTCTTGCAAAAGAGTTTTTGAATGCTTGTCTTCAATGAATCATCCTGCAAACACTATGTTAACTCCCCTAAAACACACACCGAAACGCAAAATTAGTTGTCAAAAAGCTAAAAACTAAAAACTAAAATATGGAAATTCGAGAATTTTATTACTAGTCAGATGTGTCACAGAAAAACATAGATGCGTCACATATTATCATATGTGTCTCAGAAAGTCAGTTGTGTCATTTCGTACTGCACATTCATCACTTTGTACCTGTACCTACAAAAAAAAATTAAACTTCTATGGATTTTGAAGACTATGTCTTCACATGGGGTTCACCAAATGTAACGCTAAAATAAAACATCAAACAAGATTAATCTGATAAAAATGTATACTACTCTAATCCTACACTAACAACAAATAACAAGAAAAAATTATGAAAGCATAAATACAAGAAAGAACAATCTCACTGAATATCTGTATATATCCTTGAATGACCTCGATTGCACTTCTCCATTTTTTCGTTGTGGTATAATTCCCCTCAGATTTCTTAAGTATGCACTATTAACTATTGACTTAGCAAAATATCGAAGATTATTGAATACGCTTCCTAAAAGTATATAGATTTTGGGAGGAGGGATATTGACAAAGGCCAGGTTAATTTATAGAAAAAGTTGGGTTTTGAACGATCAGCTCAGATTCAAAAGATAGATCAACGATTGAGATTAATGAATGCCATGCGATAAATATTCAGTGTTAGTAATAACACAAGTGAAAAAGTCTACATGATAGAGATTAAATTAAATAATAATTTAATCTGGTGTTGAGACTGTTTGAAATTCAGAAGAATAAGAATTGCATGTGAAAGATAAAGAAGAAAGTTTGTGTTCGAACGCACAAATGAATGAATGAATTAAATAAAATTATTTAATTAATAATAGTTTGCACGCAGAAGAATAAGACTAACTGATCAGATCAGAAAGTATGTTTGTTAGAAATAAGCAGATATTAAATCAGGAGATAACTGACTGATTTAATTAAATCTTGACTTAAGTGGTAAATGAATAATCAGATAACTGAGCGATTATCTAATCATAGGAATATGCCAGGAATAATTACTTTTATTAATTAAATTATTATTTAATTCAACACTCAAAATTTAGAGATTAAATTAAATAAATAAAGATTTATTTATTTAACTGTCGAAAAGGTTAAAGAATAATTACATAATTCGAAATGAATATTTAATTATAGTCAGAAATGTGATAAAGGGAAAATTAAATAATAATTTATTTAATTTAGAAAGGGGATTAGTTAATTAGTGACGTAATTAAATAAATAACATTTATTTAATTAATCATGAAAGAATAAAGATCATAAAGAACTAATTAAATAATTAAGACTATTTAATTAATAGAGAATTGGTGACTTTAGAAAGTAATTAAATAATTAAGGTTATTTAATCATGACCATGAACATTAGAAATATGTTGAAAATGGTGTTGCGGGCTTAGACCAATTTTCAATGTCTACAGGTAGAACTAGCCTTCCAGCTACAAGATCAACCTTTTTCTTCTTCCTCATCCAGAGTAGTAGTCACATTCCTCCACTGAGCAAATGTATCTTTGTTCTCAAATATGAAAATCCACAAGCTACTAATGATATCTATTTTCTTTCCTTCAATAAGTATGAAATTTATTTGAATGATAGCCAATGTAAGACATGGTTGTTGGATGGAGCAATAGGACGCCAAATGGTCATTCCCGTGTCAAAAAAGCATTAGTTTTTCTTGAAGTTTTATGCCTCGTGCCCCACGGTGGGCGCCATAAAATTTTTGGTGTTTCAATTCACACCTTTGGAGTGCATATTGGAAATAAACAACTATGCACAGATAAACTGCTCTTCAAATTAGGAGGGGAAGCTCCCTCTTTTGTTGTTGATACATAAAAATAAATGTAAACTAAGTTCCTATCTTTTTACTCAGCTGAGAGCACAAGGTTTATAAAACTCTATGCATTGTAGTTGAGGTTCTATGATATTGACTGGTACACCGATTTTAGGAAACTGGTGTTCCCTCCACCACCTGTCGTTGGCCCAATTGCTGTTGTTGAGGATGATATGGTTTCAAATGCTATTGTTGTTGTTTCTTCTTCCCATGACTAAAGATTCCTCTTTTTCATGCTTTAAGATTGAAACTCATTAGTCTTTTTGTATAGGGTTGTAAAAAGGCTTCATAATATAGAAATATATAAGTATATACTCCTTTTAAAAGCGTGGCCTTTAAGCCATTTTTCAGCTGTACTTATTGAGGTATATAAATATAATGAAGATATAACTTATGTTTAAATTCTTTGCCTTGTTGCATATTTATTGTCCCTTATGGCATACGTGTTATTCTCTGTATCATAATGTGAATTTATGTTGCATCATGGATTAGGAAGACTGGCCAAACAAACAAAAGAATAAAGAGGAAAATGACCACAATAATTACATATTTACATGGTAGAATTGTCTAATCGAGCTCTATAGAAATTTTAAGGTGAATTCCCCTTACGGGAATCCCTATCGCTTTTCTCTCTATGCTTTCTAATTTAAACCCCTCATATTGCCTATACTGAATTATTATGAACGAACCCTCCCATAAGCTATCAAATTTCTCGTGTTGAACGGGTCTTGTTGTCCACTCATTAAATTTTATCACTAGACCCTTACCATCCAGTCTCTATTCTAAATAGTCGTCCAACAGAGGAAACACACTCGAACCTGCTACATTGTGTACAATTGATCCCATGGGGGTTAGTGGGTGATGATTTCTTGGTGATGCTCGTTTTAGGTTGCAGAAATTGATACATAGGCGGATATCTCCATTCTTCTTTCAGATTGGGGTGAGGCTGAGCACCCAAATGTTAGGCTCGACTGAGAAGATAATTTGTGACTGAACTGGCTTTGTTAACCTTTGCGCCATTAATGCTTCGATCTTGGGACTCGCTGGCCTTTATTTTTGGGAAGCCAATTTGGCCAATCTTTTCGGTTCTATCATAGGCTGGATGATGCCTATATCATACCCTCTGAGGTTATCATATGACCAAGCTACCATCCCCTCATCATTCTCCTTTGAAAAGTGAACGAGTCTTTCTTTACCTTGATGTAGGATGTTCTTTCTGACTTTAAGATTACTTGCATCCCTGATTTGAAAATCTGTATAATCACCTTCAATTTCTACGAGCTTCCTCTTATTACTTATAGTATTGCCAGAAAAGAGGCTTTTGGGAGTGATTAAACTCTTTGGAAGTTTATGGAGTCCTTGCTAAATATCTTATCCACCGTCGGTTTTGGCGACCCTTGATTGGAATTGGTCAGTAACTTCTCTTGATTGTGAACTGATCAAGGTGATGTATTCATTGCTATCAAATACTTGCTAGCTCTAACCACCATCTGGAGTTGTTGGTCGGAATATCATTCACACAGAGTGTCGGTTATGCATTGGGACGGGAGCTAGTTTGAATTGGGGTTCGATTTCGGCCATTCGATTTGCATCAGCATTCTGTTCTTGAGGAACAACTTAAATATTGAAAGTTTCAAAGCTCTTGATTAGGTCCCAGACTTTGTTTCCATACGATCTCATATGGGCATCCTTTACAGTATTGATATTCCAAACGTGATTGATGATTAACTCGGAAGCCCTGAACACCTTTATGTGCTTGATGTCCATTTGCTCTGCTAGGCTCAAACCTAGTATGAGGCCTTCATATTCAGCTTTTTTGCTGGAATAGGAAAGTTGGGATAAGAAAGGTCTGACTATCCTCTCACTGCTTGGGGAAGTCAGGTATACTTCAACTCATGCACCAATCTTTCATTTAACACCACCGAAGTGTAGCGACCACAGCTCTATAGTCGAAACGCCTTCGGGCTCTCGTGTTACCTTCAGGATGGCTTGGTCTTTGTCATAAATGACATAAGTTCCTAGTCCAGTGGCATGATAATTGCTGAAAGGGTCCTTATCAATGAACTCGCTTAGGAGAACCTCCTCTTGATCTGTCCAATCTCTGATGATTTCTTCATCTTCTAGGAGCTTAGTGCAGTACATATCCTCCTCGGTGATGGAGGTGTGAGTGGACTCAAAGATTGTCTTAGCTTTGTCTGCAACATGTTCCAAATGCAAAGGTTCAGACACCAGCTTCATTTTGGATCCATGTTTTGTCCTTATAATTAGGTGTGACCAATCTGAGGAAAGGTATCCACCTAGTTTAGAAGTGATTTCCCTAGAAAAGCACAAACTGAATATTGGAGGAATATCAATAATCACGATATCCTGCGTGACTGTGATATTGGAGCAGGCAAACAGAGTTAATGGAAGGTCCTTAATGATCCCCATAGTATTAACCATATTCCCATCTAATTGCATGACTCCTTTATTTAAAGGTTCATAGCTCAGTCCCAGGGCTTCAACTATTTTCCTGGGCATGACTGTGGTGTTGGAGTCGGAGTCAATCATGGAGTTATACAGTAATTTCTTTTCCACAATAAGGGGTAAGAAAAACGGCTTTGGTTTTGGTTTGCCTTCATCGACTTTGATTGTGGATTCTTCCTCTTGATCCTTAGTAGAGGCCTCTTCTACAATATTCGTGAGAACTTTGGCTGGAGGTGACTGATCAATAGCCTCCCCGATTTGAAGTGATTGCTCTTTTAGTTTTGTGATCGAGTCTTCTTGGAGAGCCCTCTGTAGCAATGTCTTCTGCTCTAGAATGGCTAGGATTTCCCATAGGGAAATGCTAGCAGATGATTTTTTCAATTGTTCGACGACATCAAATGGTGGCAGACTTAGATGATTTTGCTCCTTAGCTCATGTTATTATGATCTCCCTTTGTGGAAGACATTGTGTTACCATTGCGGAGGTACTAGGTTTGTGGTTGGGAGCTGTTTTAGGCTATGGATTGACTAATTGCAAGATAACTATTTCGCATGTGAATCTTCCTTTGGAGCGAGTGTTGTAATCAGACTGCACTTGCAGGGTCTCTAAAGTGGATGCTTCGAATGTGAACACTGCTTCCTCTCCTTCCATTCATTAGAAGAGGGCATGGTCAGGAGCTATATCGATCTCTTTTTTCAGAGACATCCCTTGCATTTGAGCAATGAGTACCATGATTTCCATTTGCGGAGAGGTATATACATCACCCCCATTGCCCGATGGCATGCCTTGGTTGCGCTTCTCCGCCACCTTCTATTGTAGATTGTCACATGGGTAGTTTTGGGGCATATGTGAATCGCCACAAGGGAAGCACCAGGGTTTTTTGTCATCGACCAAATTTTTTTCCCCACCGTTAGCTCTTTGTTAGAGCTTAGGCTGGCATTCTGTAGCGAAGTGGGTACTGGTACCATTTCAATTGTTTTTTGTGCTTGAGGATTTGTGCTAGTGCCTCCTTGGAACTGGTTTTGTTGGTAAGAGGACCTTTCGCCCTAATAATTCTGATAGGTCGGCTTTGGAGGATTAACCTAGTTGTGCTTGATGACAATTATCTCGTTGGCCATAGCCTGCAACATTTCTTTCATGTCACTCATCTCATCCTTCGAGGAACCAAGTGTGACATTCTGTGGTATGCTCGTGTATGTGTACATGGACTAAGAAGGACTAGCCAGTGTGGTAGGTGGCGTCGCCTAGGTGAAAACCAGTAGCTCAAGGAATATAGGCATGATGGGCCGAGGTGGAAACTTTCCAGTGTCAATCAGATTGTTCTCTACTTTAACTGCGACACTATATGCATTTGGTAGAGTGGTTTCGTCGAGTGATTGGATCATCATTGAGATATCGACGTTAATGGACTTCAAGTAAAACATGAATACCAAATTGGGCGGCGGATAGATTACAGCCTGAATTCTTTGCCAAGTTATGTGGAACCGAGCGTTGAAGTCGATCAGGGCCTCATATCGAGCCCGCTTGATGATCTCTAACTAGTGATATCGAGAAGACATATCTCTATCATTCAAGAATCTTTCATAAAAAGGATCCCCAAGTTTATCCCAAGTGTCGATAGAGTTAGTCGGCAGAGTGCGATACCAATCTGATGCTTTTCCTCTGAAAGAAGTTGCAAGCAACCTCAATGCTACGTTTTGGTTTGTAACTTCATGTACCAAACATACATCCACCACATCTTGCAGATGTTTGGATGGTGTTCTTGAGCCATCTTTGGTGAACTTAGGAATATATTTGAGAGCAGATTCTAGGATGGGGGCCCAAACGCTAGGTGCTACTGGTGTTCTTAGAGGACTTCTGGCGTCCCATTCCACATAGTTTCAGTTGGTGATTGGTAACATGACTGGTGGAGGGGTTGGGACATTTACGTGATGGGCTCTAGTTGGTACTGTTCCTAGTGGCGGTACCAACAAACCAGGGTTATTTACTGTTTGGGATCTTGTGACAAGTCGATGGCTCATATACTTGCTTAAGGCTTAAGCACATTTTGTTGTCCCACCAGGCGTGCCAGGAAAAAGAAAAATTGTTGATGCCAAAAAATGACAAGGTAACGACCCTTTGTGGGAAACTCAGTTAAAGGGGGGACCTATTGCACTAAACTGAGTAACCTCTAGATTTTAAAGAAGTCGGCTTCTTCTATAACTGGGGTTTTGAATGGGAAAAGGAAGCAGATATAAAAATAAAAGATCTAACTGGGGTGATGCGCCAAGATTTAGATGTAAGGCACGATAGACCTATCTTGTAGATGCAATTTAAGGGCCCATTCAATAATTTGCTATGTCCCGAAATAAAAAACTTCAAAGAGAAAGACCTAGATTATTCATTTCATGACATAAAATAATTTTCATAGAGATTTACTAAATAGAAAGAGTCAGAGACATGGTTCTAAATCAGCATTCTATTCAAATCATTGAAGTTGCAAACAAACTATTCAGAAACAACACAGTATAATGTTATCCAATAGTTAAGAAATAGAAAGGCCAAATTACAAGGGTATAGTCTATGAGTCTTTACAATTATCTAACAAAACAACAGGCCTAGAGTCTTCCTAATTCTTTTGTAGATATTTTGAACTCCTTCTTCGATAGAAGAAGCAATATATATAACCAGAGGCTTCCACCACTTGTAGGACTGTAACAGAAAAGATTCTCCATCATGAATGATAATGCTCATAGCAATGAATCAACACAACCATTGTAATAGAAAGATTTCTGAGCATGAACCCAGTCATTCACAAGCCAAATGCATTCTCTGCAAATGATGGTAGTGGTCCCAGCTTACCTTGTGCAAACAAGTGTTGCCTCCTAGTGAAGGTAGTTAGAACACGCGGAAGCATATGACAGCTTGGTGTTCACACCACTCCTTTTAATGAAGATGCGTCGAAGGGACACATGGTGGTATTTTGCAGCTCGTGGTTCATCCTCCTTGTTCTTTGATGAGAACTTGTGATGAGAAGACATGTGGCAACATCCTTACTATCGGCACCGCTTGAGGGGCCCACCAAAAGTTTGCACGAGTGGAGGCTACGTGGCATGCGGTCGGGGCCCAAAAGAGAGTTATATGAAAGCATGCCTAACATGCCCGATCTATTGACACATGGGGGTAGAACAGGGCTCATAAGAGAAGGGAAGGGAAGCTCCCCTTCGGTGAGCAATTAGGTGACATGTGGCAGCAATGAGCCGATACCGCCGAAAGACTAGCACATAGGCTTTTAAAATCATCGGGCGCGGTAGGAAGTCGATCAAAACATCAAAAAAAAACCTGAAGGGAGCATGGGGTATATAAGATATCCACAACTACCATTTTGGATGACTCACTTTCAACATCTTCCGCCTTTGCCTTCATTTGTCAGTGTTTGATCAATCTGGTGAACTTTCTCGACGATTCGTCAAAAATCTAGCATAATTCTGAAGAGGACGACTCATTTTGAAATTCTTAACAACTACAGTTGGCCTCTTGAATTCATGGGTACCCTTGGGCAGCAGGGGCGCTTTGGGCTCCAAATTTAGTCATTTCTTGATGATTTGACCTCCTCGCGCTTTGCGTTCACTGTCTTTCTTGACTAGGTTGATCACCACTATTGCTAATGCAGATGCGTTGTTGAAGATGCGATCTCATTCACTGTTGTGATTACTTTCACCATTTCATGTGCACGGGCATATGAAAAGTTGACCAAGGCACTATCTACGTAGCATCTCCTTTGTAGCAAGGCATTTAAATTTCCCCTCCATCACGAAACATATTTTTGAGAATATTTTTCCATGGAATCATTTATGCAATGTCTGAAGCTTGGATCTTGATACTTGGTACTTTCCATCTGCTATTAATGGCCTCAGAGGTCTTATCTTCCTTTCCTAAAAAATTGAAATAGACCCACCAGAGCGAACTTGACTTTTTGATGATTTTGACTTGACCAGTGTGATCGTGAAGTGAAATTGACCTATCAATATCATTTTGAGTCATTTATGGAAAGGTCCTATTTTTTAGGGTTTTCCTTAAAACAGGGGCTTAAAACCCTAATTTTTCAAAATTTCCAAAATTTGTAAGTATCCTCCTTGACATAAACCCATAAAAAGCCCATGCTTAGTTTGACCTAAAATTGGCTTTTGACAACAATTTTACAAGATTTTGACCATTTTTACTAAAATGCCTCATTAAAGCAAAAAATTATTTTAGGTACAACGAAAGGCTATTAGATATACGAGGTATGAAGCCATATTTAATTTGTGCACTTTGAAGAAACCTATCATTTGGCTATGAAGAGTGTCACTGATCAAAGTAGGCCAGTTGTAGTGTTCCTAATTGTTGACAAGTTGAGACATGATGTAAAACAACCATGGCTGAAACTTGTGTGCTTTTGCTTGACCTATGACACGACTGAGTAGAGTGATCATGATTGCATACTCATCCTTGAATTCTCCACATCCCACATTCTTTGGCAAGCTATTTATTTTCTCTTTAAGCCACCTTTGTGTCATCCTTTTCTCATTATTCCTTTGACGTGTTGAATACCTTTCACACTCCATAGATATCACCAAGTTGTTGCATGTGGTGGAATAGCAAAGCACCTCTCAATATCCTTTGGCTTGAGACTGTAAATTGTTCGCCCATCAAGTGACTGGATTTAGCGTGAAGTGGGGTTGTAATGCTTTACACAAGCAATTACAAATTCGATGTCTTGTGTTGTGATGGGGAAAGAGGTTGCTTCAAGTAGCTCGGATTGTTCAAAGTTTTGGAGTGTGATGGTGTCTACGTCTGTCAATTTGTCCAAATCAACTACTAGGTGTGCTCAATGTAAATTAGTGTCAGTTGCCTTCATGAAATCATGAAGCAAGACTGAATTGGTCTTGAATTTGACTTGAGAGAACTACATTTTGGAAAACTGGAAGAATGGCTATGCACATGACTATGCTGGAACAACTTTTTTCACAAAGGCTAAAAATAGCTTCCTCGAGAGGTAATTTTACGAAAATTATGAGACATGGGTTTTGTTGAGAACATCTTTCTAAGCAAACCCAGATTATTCGTTTTTCAAAAAAGTGAATTTTTCATGAACATGCAATAACCCCTCAAAGGTAGAGGCAATGAGGCAATTTTTTTCCAAGGAAATTCTGAGACATGGGTATTGTAGGCGCCTCTCTACTAAGTAGATCTAGAATGTCAGTTTTTTGAAAAAGGTGATTTTTTTAATAAACCCTAAAAATTGGAGGCAACAGGGTAATTTTTTCAAAAAAAATTGGCATGTGAGTTTTGTGGCCAATTTTGTGTTGAATGAACCCAGAAGGTCAGATTTGTGAAAAATTTGAGTTTGCTCGAACATGAAAGAAAAGCTAAGATAGAAGTAGAAGTTGTGGGAGAAATTTCCGATCTCAAAGAAGATTAAAAGGAAGAGAACCCAAAATGCTAGAATCTGAAGATTATGAATTGCTTCCTCTGAACAATGATGCTTAAAGCTATAGAGTCTGGAAAATAGTTCCTTTGTGGAACCTAATCTTGAAAATATGAACATTGAAAAATCCCGTTGTTTGATCCTTCAAATGGAATTATGAAGAAAAATATGTGTTTGGTGTTTGGATTCAACCTACAAAAATAATGAAAGAGGATGCCCAAATGCTTGATAAATAGGATTTGGAGGTGGAAGCATTAGTTAGGGTTTGTCAAAACCCTGATTGAAGGAGTCATCTATGTGATTGCTAGTTAACTGGAAGCGTCCCCCAAATTTTGGGACGTCTTAAGGAAGAGAAATTCTTCAAAGATTGTGAACTCAAGTTGACTTTGGATGGCACCTTGCCAATGTTAAAATATTTTTGAATATTTTCAAAATTTCTTGATAAAATGCCTCTATTTGACCCCTGATTTCGGACGTCTGATTGATCTTGAGGTTTGGCTAATAGATTCACTACAAAGAATGATCAAATCTGAGATGTTCTTGGAAGTTGCAAACCCTCAAAACTGAATCTAGTGGCTCAAATTTCTAGGCACCTTCTTGAGATAAGGTTCTTTTGTTTGCCAAACTTATCCAATTTTTGGATAATTTTCAATTTCTTCAGTTTGACCTCTTGTGCTTCAATTTGCAGTTGTCGGTGATTGATGATTCGCATGGACTGGATGTTGAATCCATCATGAAGCTGGAAGAAATCCAGAAAGGATGACTGGCTTCACAAGCTTTGATGATTGTTCTAGAAGGTTCAAATTCTTGGGCACCCCTGGCCTGTAGGTACGCCTTTGTGCTTCTGAGGCACAATTTTCACTTTGTAACCCTTGATGAAATGCTTTAGTTTGGTCTTCATTGTTGGATGTTTGACTAATCAGATGAATTTGCTGATGGACTTTGCGAAGACTGATCAAAATAGAGAATATGTTCTTGGAAGCTGCTAACCCTGAAAATTGCATCTGATGCCTTAAAAAGTTGGGCACCTTTTGCTAGAAAAGTGTATTTTTTGCTTAGTGTTAGCCAATTCTCATGGATTTCAACTTTTCCTTTGTTTTATGTGTCCACTTGATCTTCATTTGTTGGAATTCGACGGGTCTTTTGAGATGGCAGATGGATTCATTGCGGACCTAGATTGAAGCTGGGATGAAGTGCTTGGAGGTTGCAAACTTAGAAAATGACTTATGAATGTTTTAATTCTTGGGTGCCCCTGGCCTGCAAGGGCACTTTTCCTCTTTGGACTTCATCAATTTCAAGTTTGTTGAATTTCATCATTTCCCGCTTGATCCTTGTTTGCGAGCATTTGACCAATCTCGTGGATTGGATGCTAGATTTACTACAAAGCTAGAAAAATTCTGAAGAGAACCCCCAAAAGGGAAAGTCTTAACAACTACATTTGAGGCCTTGAATTCATGGGCACCCCTAGCTTGCAGGGGCACTTTTGGCTTCAATTGGTAGTCATTTTTTGATGATTTTTTACTTCTTCACTCTTTGCGTTCACCGTCTTGTCAATTGTGTTGTTGATGACATGACTGTGTTCATTGTTGTGATTGCTTTCACCATTCTGCATGGACGGGCATTTGAAAATTTGGCCAAGCTATTGATTGCGTAGCATCTCCCTTGAAATATGGTGTGCATACTTTTCCAAATAGAATATTTTTAGAAAATTTTAAATTTTGAAATTTCCCCTTCGTCATTGAGCATCTTTCGAGCATATTTCACCATAGAATGTTCTATGAAGTGTTTGTGGCTTAGATTTTGATACTTAGTACTCACCATCTGCCATCGATGACCTCAAAGGTCCTATCTTTTCTCCTGAAAAATGAAATAGGCCCACCAAAGAAAAATTGACTTTTTGGTAATTTTGACTGGACCAGTATGATCGTGATGAAGAATAAGCCAATCAAAATCAATTTGAGTCATTCTAGAAAGATCCTATTTTTTAGAGTTTTCCTAAAAATAGGGGCTTGAAACCGTAATTTTAAAATTTTCAAAAATTTGCAAGTATCCTCTTGACAATAAACCCACAAAAACCCTATGCTTCATTTATCATTCAGAAATTTCTGAAAAGAGCAATTGCTATTTTCAAAGACTTTGACTTGTGTTGACTTTTGATGACAAATTTATAAGATTTTATCTATTTTTATTAAAATTCCTTAATGAAGCAAAAAAAATATTTTGGGTACAACATTAGGCTCTGTCTAGGGACCATGTCGAATACTTATGGCATAGGAGAACCAAGAACCTCTAGTTATTTAGTGTAGACCAGTGTCTTATTAGTTGGGCATTGGAGTCAGGACTATTTCCTAATCACCTATTGGTTGGAATTTTCCTAAATCACCTAAACAAGACTGTCTAATAAATCACCTAGGACATGACAAAACTTTACAAAACGGGGAAATACATTACGACATAACAAAAAAATATTTATAAAAATTTACTCCACCTCTGAAGGGATGAAATGTTTCAAATTTTGTCCATTGTAAGGTAGTGGGAAGGGCCTCCCATCTAGGTGCAAGAGAATGTAATAATTATCCCCTACGAACCCATGAATCTTGAAGGGCCCTAGCCATAGGGAGTTGAATTTACTGTGCATTCCCTTGGGCTTGTGTCTTTTGTTCCATAACAGGACTTTGTCTCCAATCTCAAATTCTCATCGACGAGCCTTCTTGTCAAAATTCTTCTTCACTCACTCTTGATGTTGAGTGATTTTATCAACTACTTCTCCTCTTTCTTCCTCTAGCTTCATTAGGTACAAAATCCGATTCTCAATTGGATCTTTGAATTCCCCATCTTCCACTGTGGATTTCAGCTACAAAGCGAACAATTCTAGTGTGATGAGTAGCATAGCTTTCATACCATATAGGATGATGAAAGGTGAAGTGTTGATGGCTCTCTTGGGAGTGATTTTGTTAGCCCAAAGAGTGTCATGCAAATTTTTGTGCCAAGCTCGTTGATTGGAATCAAAAAGCTTGTGTATGATTGTAACAATGTTTTTGTTTAACTATTTGGCTTGTCCATTACCTTGCGGGTAATTGTAATGTCCCCATATTAGAGACATAAAATGTACAGATTAAAATTTTGATTTAAAATATTTTTTGATAAAAGAGTAATGAAAGATTAGTGGAATAAGATAAATGAAATGCATTATTATCAACTAGTCCATAACTAACATAATCTGATATGACTTATTACTCTTGATCGGAATAGATCTTTGCCTTGTTTCCTCTTTCCTAGACTCATGGGAGGAGGGACAAACTTATAGTGCCGAGGGCACATGATCAATCTCCAAGTGGATTCCCTCAAGGTTATCACCTGTCTTGGGACATCCATCATGGGACCGAATTTACCAGCCTTTCCCTCCACAACCATCCTCTCCTTGGTGAGCATTAGCGAAAGATAATTTTGGTCCAAGGTCTATTCTTCAAGGTAAAGTCATAAAAGCTCAATGAGACACAATAATTGTTGTAAGCAATATTATTGTGGCTAGAAAAATAACATCCAATAGTTTGCATATTAACTTAATTTGTATAGGAGACTTAATTATTTGATATTCATGTTTATTGATTGTAAATTTATCATATATATATATATATATCTAAATTATATACTTATCAATTACCAAAATATATTTATCAAACATGTGAATACACAATAACCATCTTATATTTAATATATATATATTTATATATATTCATTATATTTATTAATTGCCAAAATATATTTACATCTGCATTTACAATATGTTTATATAGTAACCATGCTCTATTTAATATATTCATTTTATCATATATATATTAAATG
Source organism: Sequoiadendron giganteum (assembly GCA_007115665.2). Classification (NCBI taxonomy): domain Eukaryota; kingdom Viridiplantae; phylum Streptophyta; class Pinopsida; order Cupressales; family Cupressaceae; genus Sequoiadendron; species Sequoiadendron giganteum. The sequence continues at coordinate 366,034,888 of CM021107.1, read as the reverse complement.
TACATGTCAAATACTTACTATCACTAAATCCTAAATTCATTTGTTGATCATTCATTATTTATCATTTAATTATTCTTTGACTGATTCCTAACATAACTGTAATTTACTTATTTCTGGACAACATTTTACTTGTTCGATTTGCAAGAAGATTACCTCCTGTTGTCCATGCTGCTTACTCTTTCCTCCACTGATGACATAAGCAAACAAAACTGATGCCTTTTACCTTGAAATGGTTCTCTCTTAAATATTGTATCTTTCTTGCTTGAGAGGTCATGTCCTCACTCAAGCACTTCCCTTGAGTGAATCGTCACCCACTTTAGTTTGTATATGTTAAGTGAAGTGGTGTTGGTCATTGCTTATTGTTTTATGTTCTAAATAATAATGGTCATGAATAATAATTATAAATAACGATCTATATTATTTTATCATTATTTTTTATTTTGTAATCATTATAGAATTCTGATCTTATTAAACATTATATGTTTATTTATTATTACCTTATTTTAATGTTGATTTTTACTTATATTTAAATATTTGATATTTGAATATTGAAGAATGAATATTAATTTGCCAAAATAATATCACTATTTTATTCAAAATCTCATAATTTAAGAGGGATATGACATTATCTATGATAATCATAATTCTTTTAAAATCATAATTACTCGTATTTACTTAGATACTTATTGGGTGTTGACACATTTGGTGCTATAGTTTCAGGGGATATGACTGTAATAGTCTGATAAATGTGACAATGCGATGTTGTGATTGAAACAAAATTCTACTAGCTCCTCAGATGAGAAACTTGTTGCGTTGTTAGTTACAATCTTATGTGGTACTTTGAAGTGTGAAATGATGTTTTCTTTGAGAAAGTCGCACATGACTTCAGAGGTAACCTACTTGGTAGGAATCGCCTCAACCCATTTCATGAAATAGTTTGTTGTTGTGAGGAAATAAATATGCCCCTTGTTGGAATGTGGATTGATCAGACCTACAAAGTCCAAACCCCATTGTTGGAATGGAGCGTCAATGGTTACCAACTTGAGTGGAGAGGCTGCTAGTTTGAGTTTTCCAACAAACTATTGACACATTTGACATTTGTGCACCCATTCATATGCATAGCAAAACAAAGTCAGCTAGTAGAACTGTGCTCGTAGGATCTTGAATGCAGTAACCCTTGATGAAAAGTGGCCACCACATGCTTCACTATTAAAATACTCCAACAAACATCATTGTTAGTCCTTGTTGATGCATAACAAAAATGTTCCATCAAAACCACACTTGTATAAAATGTTATTCCTAAGCACACAGTTTTGTGCTTTTGATCTTAATGCCCTCTTCTATTGTTTGTCCATGTGGGTTGGAGATTCTCCATAAGTTAAATAGTACCATAGTTCATTGTACCATTCTTCAAAAAAATCAACAAGTAGGACCATGGGAAGGTCCTCTTTAATCTCTGTTTCAAGTATGCCATCAGTAGCCTGGTGCTTTACATCACCATCTTCTACAATTAGCTAACACACACCTCTCCCATGAACAAGTTTGGTCGGCTTGATCTCCAACTCGTATTCCTAAACCTTCATGATCTAGTTACCTCTTTTTGTGCCCATCTCTTGTTGGGTTAGTACAATTTTGACTGTTTGGTCTGTGACATACACTGTTGTGTGGGAGTTCAAGATGTAGAATTCAAAATTCTTTACAGCCCTCACAACTACATATGCATTCTTTTTAATATGGGAGTACCGAGATTCACTATCTTTGAAACTTCTGCTCATGAAAGCAATTGGTGATTTGGTTTCCTCATTCAACTTTTGTGTCATTATGGTAGAAAGAGTGTGTTCTGAAGCATAACAATAAAGGATGAATTCCTTATCAAAATTAGGTCAGACCAACACTGGTGCTTGACTGATGGATTCTTTTATTTGGATGAACGCCTTCTTTCCTTCTTTAGTCCATTTGAAGGCAGACATTTTCTTCATCATAGCTAATATGTCTTTGGTCAACTTTGAGAAGTCTGGGATGAATCTTCTTATGAAATTTACTTTTTTGAAGAAGGAATGTACCCCAATTTTTCTTGAGGGAAGAGACGGGTCCTTGATAGAATCAACCCGACTAGGTTCAATTCGAGTTCCTTCCTTGGAGATGATATGGCCAAGCAATTTTCCTTCCGTCACCACAAAGATGGATTTCTTGGGACTCAATGAAATGTGGTGGTACCTGCATCTCTCGAACACTTTCACTAAGTGTTGAAAATGATCTTCCCACTTCTTTGAGAAAGCGGTAAGGTCGTCAAGATAGATGATAATTAACTTGTTCTTGAGATCCCCAAACACCAAATCCATGGCTCCTTGAAAAGTGGCACCGACGTTGGTGAGGTCGAAAGGCATCATTTCATAGGGAAACATACCCCATAGGGTATTGAATGTCATTTTGATTTGATCCTCCTCAACTACTACAATCTGGTTGTATCTAAAAAAGTTGTCGAGTAATGACAACATCTCTGAAATAGTGAATGTTTACAATGTATGCTCCATGATCGGCAAAGGATAATTATCCTTTAGGGATGACTGATTAAGGTTTTTGAAATCAACATAGATTTGGATTTCTCCATTCTTCTTGTGCACGGGAACTATCTTTGACACCCATATGGAATGATGTATTGGAAAAATTATCCTCGCATCCACCATCTTCTAAAACTCCACATAGATTGTATCTTGTATACGCAGATTGTAGTGTATGCTTTTGTTTAAAGGGATTGGCATCAAGTTTCAATAAAATTGTGTGAGAATTCTCTAGGTGTGAAGACTTTCAAATATTTGTATGACCATGCAAAAACATCTCTGTAATGTTTGAATAAGGAGATGAAACTCTTGCTTTCCTCTATAGTACAACACTTTCCTAAATTAACAAGTTGAGGCGTGTCTTCAGTACCAATGTTTACTTGATGATACTTAGCAGAGGTCTTATTAGTTGAGTTCCTCTGATGTTGGACATGTCTGTCATGGCTATCAAATATATCCTCCAAGGATACTAGACCCTTGAGAATGTTATTGCCTCTTAGCTGAATGATGCCAAATTCCATTGCTTTAGAATCTTCTACTATAGATTCTTTGAAGGGAGAAGCACTACCTTTAAATAATAGTTCTTTGTAATTGTCTACCATGTAGAGGAATTCTTTGACATGATCATCATCATTGAAGACTTTCTAGTTCTCACAATTGTCGGGGACAGCTGGCCTGTATATGAGCTGAATAGAAAAAGCATCTTGACGGAAGTTAGAATGTGGCATGAAGAGAGCGGTTGATACCACAAGGGAATTTACTTTGTTATTGTGCTCACGTGGAATGAACTTGATGCCAAATGCTTCAAACCAGTCAATTGCATTCCACACCCTTTGTCTATAATGTCGAAGGTGATATTTCTTGCTTGGAAATGATCTCTAATATTCTCGATGATCAGCTCTGCATCACCTTCAACATTGACTAATTTAATACCCATATCCCTTGCATTCTTGAGACCTAGTATGAGCACCTCATATTCCACTGTGTTGTTTGTGCATTCAAATTCTAGGTGGTATGAAAATGGATATAAATGACCCTGGAGAGAGATTATGATAACTCTCGCTCTTGAACCTGTTGTCGATAAACTACCATCAAACTACATGGTCCACATCTTTGGATCTTCTTTGGATGTGTTTGTAGAGCATGCAACTTTTTTCCTTTCTTTAGTTACTTCAGAGAACATGGCATAAGTTCCAAGACCTGTTTCTTGATACAACACTTGTGCTTGGGGGTCCTAGGATTTCACCACTGTGAATCTAGATTTCACCTTTGGCTCCAGCTTGAAACTTCCTTTCTTCAATGGAATTGTTGTAAATGATCAATCCAGTTGGATTTCTCCTTTGATATCTTTGCAGAAGCTTCTGCTTAGCAACATCCCACAGTTGGTTGGAATATTAGCTCCTAGAATGGTCATCGTGATCTTCTTCTCTAGACAGGATGCCAACCTTACTTGAGCGTATTTCAACTAGCCGACCAATGGCACTAACTTAGATTCAAGTGAATAACACTTGTCATGAGTCTTAGTGCACAAATGTCCCAATGCGTTCATGACCTATAAAGGCATGATATTGTCTGAGGCTCCTGAGTCTATGATATAGTTGTTGAGTTTGAATCCTCCTATATACAAAGATATATAGAAGGGACTTGGATTTTCTTCTGCTGGTATGGATGACTCAAGCAATGTGGGTTGAATGTTAGCTTGCTTCTTTACAACCTTGAGAATCTGATCCAACTGTTCTAGATGGTCCTGAAGATATTCGAGTTGAGATATTTGTACCTTTGTCTTCATCATGGAATCGACAATATCAAAATTTTCTAAAGACAAATCTTGAGCAACTGCTTTAGGATTCTCATGTGAAGGCTTTGGATTAGAAGTGGAAGGCACTTTATCCTTTTCTTTTGACTTATGTCTATCCTCTTCATCTTTTTGTGCCTTAAAGTTTTGAGCACGTGTGAACACAGGTGTAAAAAAATTTTGTAATTTATTGTGAGAGAATTTTGACATTCTTCTTCTTCTTGATTTATGGGTTCACTATCAAAGTGTCTCATTGTGGATTTGCCATCGAAGTTGTCTATTTATGGTAAGACAACATTCGAACTTGGTGAAGGTACAAAAATCGAACTTGGTGCAACTTCAGTGTATTCCATGATTTGGTTCATTCTCAAATTTTTCAAACATGTGGAACCGGTGTGTGCATCAGTCTCATGGAAGGAGCAAAACACTGTAGACTTCTCAACATCAATCATTGATTGTCTTGGTGGAGGTGCTTGAAATTGTGGCTTGTAGTTGTTGAAAGGTTGAAAGTTGTTCCTCTTTGGTTGGTACGGTTGTTGAGGTTGATATGGTGGTGGTGCGGGTAGTGTTTGTTGCCCTTGAGACTTCCTTTTGAGGATAGTCACCTCATTAGATACCTTTTGTATCAATGGATCTACAAATGCTTGAACAAGAGGCCTAATAGAATTAGTCTTCATCTTCCCAGATGTGATCATGTTTTCCTCGATCTCAATAGCTTTTTCTCGTATAGTTGGTAATTCTATTTCATGAGCCAACTTTAAGAAAAAGACAATTTCTAATGGAAGAGCATTGATGAAGCTGCTCAACAAAATCTTCGATGATGGATCGAGCGTATGAGAAAGACATGTGACCAAGTGGTTAAACCTTGCCACAAATTATTTCATAGGTTCATTTGACTCTATCTTTGAATTAGAGAGTTGAGCATATAGTCGATGGCTATTTTCTGCATGCTTGAATCTGGCCAAGAACTTCTTGCTCATGACTACCCAGCTTGTAATGATGCCTAGTTCCAAATGATGAAACAACTTTGCAACATTCACCTCAAGATTCTCTACAAAGAGACGTACGAAAATATCTTCGTCTGGTACATGAAAAATGGAGCAAGTTGATGTGAATGCAAAGATATGCTCATCAAGGTGTTGAGCCCCATCGTTGTGAAATCGAGGGAAGTTCTTTCTTGAACCTTTAGGAAATTCATGATGTCCTTGTAAGGCCAATGGCCTAATTTTATCACCCCAAGGTAATGGGGGTAGATGTCTTGGATTTCTACCATTGTGGCCATTTCCATTGTGATTGTTGTTGTTGTCACCCATTTCTTTTGGTTGGGTTGGGGGTTCTTCTTGGAAATGTTTGAGAACCTCTTGAAAGAATGGATCTGTGTCAGATGCTTCTCTAATGTCTAATTCTTGAAAGAGAGGATTTTTTCTCCTCCTTGTATAAAATTGGTAAGCCATGGTTGTTTATTGCCACGCAAGAAGTGGTAAGACTAGCCTTCCAATTGTAAGATCAAATTTTTCTTCTTCTTGGTCCAGAGTAGTAGTCGTGTTTCTCCACTGAGTAGGATCTTCGCTTTTCTCAAATATGAAATTCCTCAGGCTACTAATGATGTACATTTTCTCTTCTTCAATTAGTATGAAATTCAGTTGAATGATAGCCACAGTAAGGCCTAGTTTTTGGATTGGAGCAGTAGGACGCCAAATGGTCATTCCCATGGCATAAAGCGTTAGCTTTTCTTGAAGTTTTTTGCCTTGTGCCCCACGATGGGTGCCAAAAAATTGTTGGTGTTTCAATTCACACCTCTGGAGTGTGTATTGGAAATAGACAACTATGCATAGTTAGACTACTCTTCAAATTAGGAGGGAAAGCTCCCTCTTTTGTTGATTATGTGTAAAAAGAAAAATTAAACTAAATTCCTATCTATTTATCTCAGCTAAGAGCACAAGGTTTATAAAATTATTTGTGTTGAAGCTAAGGTTTTCTATGGTTTTGTAACTTCAACTACAAATAGGCCTAAACTTATAACATTTCTATCTCCTCAAGTAAATTCAGAGAAAGAGTAATTAGAAGTAAACGGGGGATGATTTTTGTTAACACAAAACTTAGACAAACTTGTTTCCAGAATGAAACTAAAGGCTCGTTGCTCTTTGAAATCTACGTTGAAATAAATTTTATGAAAGTAAACATCAAACAATAAAATTGATCTCAGAATTCCCTCAAAGACTCATTGTACTTTTGAGGTGTAGGCTGAAATAAAGATTATAAACACATAACATTAAACGATAAACTTGCTTTCAAAATTCCCTCAAAGGCTCATTTCTCTTTTGAGCTATAGATTGAAAAAAGATTATGAAAAACAATATCACGAAAAGATCTTCAAATTTAGATCAAAGCAAGGGTGGGCATACAATTTATTTCTTCAAAACTTACAACAATAAATACACATTTTGGGACAGCAAATTGTATGAAGAAGGAAAACATACAACAATCAAAATACATTGAACAAAGTGAATAGATATTGACTTTAGCAAAGCTCGAAGGCACTAAGGCTCAACAATTTTGTATAGTAATAATAGTTAAAGAATAATGAGCAAAGGCTACTCTTATTTATAGACTCTCAAAGGAGTAAGGAACCCTAAAATCTCCTTGAGTTAACAATCAATTCTTGCCAATCTGTAAGATTTATTCCTATGTCTAAACAAAGTAAACTAATAGTTAGCTAGAAAGACTACATCAATTAATTGATCTAAAACTAAAACTAACTCCAATTGTACAATAAGCATCTCCAAAGATAGAAATGCATGAAAAGTGGATAGTGAATTAACTTGTAAAAGGCATCAAGTTAAACTATTTTTTCTAATCGTCTTTGGAGAAAGTCATGGTCCTAGGACTGATAGTTCATTTGTTGCCACCTCGAGCAATCATCTCCAAGAAGCAGTTAATTGCCTCATCAACTGGAGCATTGATACTCATCTGAACAATGTGATATTGCTGCAACATCTCCTTGCCACCTGTGATTTGATTTTTTAACTCCCTTCTCCTTTCAGCTACATCATCAAAATTTGTTGACATGGCTACAATTTGAGTCAACTTACATTCAACAAGGTCACCGTTGAAACTACTATGGATGAGATTCTAAAACTGTGTTTGTACATCAATGAGATCAGTGTATTCACTATCCTCACATTGATATTGGCAAGGGAATGTGACACAAAATTTCTTACGAACTTGAGAGAACTTTCCACCTTTTGTCTACATTTAGTCAAGTCTACAAAGATTTCTTTGCATGTTTCTTTACTTTGAAGATTTGTTGTTCTCTCCAAGTAAAAATTTTCTCCTTGTCTCTACAGTGACTAAATCATATTCCATCCTTAAGTGAGAAAGGGTGATCTCATCCTTGGGATTCCCTTTCGGTATACTCTACTTTGACTCTTGAACTCCCAAGCGAAGGTCGTGGGAATTGTACCTCAATTGTTACAATTCTACAAGTATGAACCGACCCATAGTGATGAACTCTTCGACCCAATCTCTCAAGTGTTTCCCATAAATAACTAGTTGACTTATCTAATTTTGTTCTATAGGTAATTCCAACATTTGGGGAAGCAAGGCAGTGATGTTTGAAGTACTGTGAAGGAGGTTGGAGATGTATTGCTGCAATTGTTGGTATTTAGCCTTGAGGGCTGCCTTGTTTTCACCATCTCTGATCACTCTTTCCTTCAAGCTAACTGTTGCAACCTCAAAGAGGCTTACATCAGTTTCTCATGTACGTCTACCAAGGTTGGCTTTGACCAATGTGAAATCATCGGCCTCAACCTTGTTGGCATTTTTTTCAATTGGTGGTGTCACAATTTCAATGACAATCTCGTTGTTGGCAGTCTTTTCCACATGAACTTGATTTTTGAGCTTCTTGTCAAATGTGTCTTGGTAGACATTTTCAAACTCAACAAAGTTCAATTGGTAAGACGATTTTCTCCTTTTCCTACCCAAGAGGTTCTCAAGACAAGATGAGGAATCTTGACTAATTCCCTAGAAGGATTAGTTTTAGTTTCATCAACCCCTGATGAATGGTTTTGTGTAAAGACGTCATGCATTGGTGACTGATGAGTAGGAGGTTTTGCTTCAAATTTTGGTGTTGCTTCAACTATATCCTCAACTACATCTATTTGTGATTCCTTCCAATTTACATTAGCAACCTACATATTTTCTTTTAAATTTCTTGACATCTTGTAGTTCTTCGAACCCTCTGAAGGATTTCTCATTGCTTTCACTCTGGGTTTCCACTTTGAAGTGGAAGTTAGTGTAGTGGTAACCGGTGGTAGCTATTTAATTGGATTAAATAACTTCTACATCTTCTTTCTATCCAAGAATAGCTTGTTGTTCCTCACAACCCGACTTGTCCTTTCCTTAATGGAGGTGCTCTCTTTGGCATACCAATCAACGGATTGAAGTGGTTATGAGTCAATGTGATCTCTAAAATATGTGGTAAGTACAACCTCCCCATGATCATCTGATAAACCTTCCACATCCTCTGATAAGAAATTATCAATTTGTGGAAGAGTAAATCTACTGTAATTTTTCTTGTGCACTTCAAAGTCATCTTCACAACTAAACCAAAAATCCTCCATGGAAGGTTTATGTGAAGAATGGTTACCAAGGTGAGCTTCCAAGAGACCCCAAGGGTCATATAAGCACCTTTCAATGAGAAACTTAAGATTAAGTTTCATCATTTCATTGTTCATTGCCTTGGTGTTAGCGACTGATCTGCACCTGTATATACCCCTCTCAAAAGGAATGTTGGAAATTAGACTTGCATTTGCTGATAAGAGCCAATTGCTTCCTACTTTATGTCATATTTTACCTTATTTCATATACCTTCATACCCACTTCCACATTCCTTTTCATTCCATATCATACTATTTCCCCATTTTATGTTGCATATGATTATATATGTATAAGTGGTATTTAATAGAGTTTTGGATAAAATATGGAAATTAATGATTGGTTGTCTTTACTAATAAGCATTGTGATTTTTCAGATTTGGGAAATAAATCTTGCAGCATGCAGATCCAAAGAGTTTCATGTCACCTTTTATGCAGAATATCTTCCTGTCACTTTCTGGTCAAGAACTTCTGTGTATTACTTTGTGATCAATAATTTATTTTTGTTATCTTTTCAAAGGTGATGTCAGTCTCCAAGGTGGTGTTGGTTACCCCTTTAGTGCCAAATTCAAATAAGCACAAGAAATTGTGGTTATTTCCAAATGGAGATGCAACTACCAGCTATGAAGAGGAAAACAAAAACCTTCACTATTTATTGTAACAAGACAATTTGTGGTCCACAAAAGATGGAGAAGATGCACTTAGTCAAGGCTCCACGTGTGCTATTCTTGTGGAATAAGGGAGGAAACCCATGCTAAGAGATTTGTTGCTAGATAGCAGGAGAAAAAACTACAAACCTTCATGTCTTTTATTCCCATCTCTTATTTCTGCTCATTGTTATAACAAAATCATTTTAATTTGTCGCCAACAAAACCATTGCATTATAGTTTGTTGGCCACGGGCCAAAGCAAACACAATATTTCTGTTGTATTTAATAGCTATGAACATCCTATATATAAATACGCATGGTGTAAAATAGTGAATGGAATTTGGTAGACAAACTTTTATATAGATTTTCTATATCATTCTTTCTGATAAATAAAATAGCAATATTTTGATTAAGGCATCATAGGAAGGATTTTTATTCTTTCCATCGTGCGAACCAGGAGCAAGGGCCCACTCCTTGGGGAAGCTCGGTGATGCTTTATTTTTTGTATTTTGTTTGCTTATGATTTGGTATGGTTAAGATAGATGTTATTTCCTTTTTACTATGTGATTTCAACTTCAGCATATTTTGGATAAGAGAATATGTAATCTAGTTTATTTCTCCTTTCTATTGTAGCTAGTATTGTTATTGTGAAAACTGTTGTTATTTTTGTAGATCACTATTGTTATTGTCGCAAATTGTTGCAACTCCTGTCACTTTTGTCACATAATAGAGCAGAATAGAAATATAAGTTTGGACCAGATTTTCATCATAGGTGCTCCTTTGCATGTTCTAGATGCATTTCATCCCCACTCAGCTCATGACTTTCACCCCTTCAATTGGCATATAGGCATCATACCTCTCACAATTTTATACCCTCGAATTGAAACGTATAGACCAAACTAAAACTCATTGTAAAGTGTTAAATATTTCTTATTCTTTGTATCCAATGTTGGCCTATCATTTGCTATGCAAAAAAGTGTGTACCTCATGCAATTTTCATAGGAACTCCATGAATACCACCTTATTTGATGGATAACAGGGTAGCATGGCTAGATTTCCTAAGAAACCTTATACGTGAATGTAGGAAAATATGGGGAATCTGATGAACCAATCAGCCCAATCTATCATCTCCAATCTGGCTTCTGGTGAAAAGCGTACATGTGACTCATGATCAAGGTTTCTCACTGTGTGCATCAAAAAGAGGTCATTTACCTACTTAAAGTGTTGTTCTAATTGTGAAAATTCTAACCTGAGAAATGCCCATGAACCTTTTGCATGCCAAGAGTTCCTATATTAACCCTCTAAACTGGTCTTGAAAGGCTATTAGATATATGAGGTATGTAGCCATATGGAATTCATGGATTTTGAGAAAACTAGTCATCTGGTTATGAAGGGTGTCGCTGGTCAAAGTAAGTCAATCGTAGTGTTCCTGATTGTTGACAAGTTGAGACATGATGTAAAACATCCATGGCTGAAACTTGTGTGCTTCTGCTTGACCCGTGACACAATTGAGTAGACTGATCATGATTTCATACTCATCCTTGAATTCTCCACATCCCATGTTCTTTGGCAAGTTATTTCTTGTCTCTTTGAGTCACCTTTGTGCCATCATTTTCAAACATTGTTCCTTTGATGTGTTGAACACCCTTTCACACCCCTCCATATATATCACCAAGTTATTTGCATGTGGTGGAATAGCAAAGTACCTTTCGATATCCTTTGGCTTGAAACTGCAAATTATTCGCCCATCAAGTGACTAGGTTTCCCGTGAAGTGGGGTTGTAATTCTTTAAACAAGAAATTACAAATTCGATGTCTTGTGTCATGATGGGGAAAGAGGCTACCTCAAGTAACCCAAATTATTCAAAGTTCTATAGTGTGATGGTGTCTACACCTACCAATTTGTCCAAATCAGCTACTGGGTGTGTTCGATGTAAATCATTGTCAGCTATCTTCATGAAATCGTGAAGCAAGACCGATTTGGTCTTGAATTTGACTTGAGATAACTGCATTCTAAAAAACTTGAAGAATGGATGTGCACACGACTATGCTTGAACAACTTTTTTCACAAAGGCTGAAAATAGCTTCCCAAAAAGGCAGTTTTATGAAAAATTTTGAGACATGGGTTTTGTTGAGAATATCTTTTTAAGCAAACCTAGATTGTTTATTTTTTGAAAAAATGACTTTTTCATGAACATGCAACAACCCCTCAAAGGTAGAGGCATCGAGACAAATTTTTCTAGAGAAATTCTAAAACATGGGTATTGTACTTGCCTCTGTGCTAAGTAGACCTAGAATGTCAGTTTTTTGAAAAAGGTGATTTTTTCAAAAACCCTAAAAATTGGAGGCAGTAGGGTAATTTTTTCGAAAAAAAATGGCACATGGGTTTTGTGGCCAATTCTATGCTAAATGAACCCAGAAGGTCAGATCTATGAAAAATTTGAGTTTGCTCTAACATGCAAGAAAACCTAAGACAGAAGTAGAAGAAGTTGTGGGAGAAATTTTTAATATCGAAGAAGATTGAAAAAGAAGAGAACCCGAAATGGTGGAATCTGAAGATTATGAATTGTTTCCTCTGAAAAATGACGCCTGAAGCTATGGAGTCTGGAAAATCATTCCTTTGTGAAACTTGGTCTTGAAAATACGAAGAAAATTGAAAACCCCTGTTGTTTGATCCTTCAAATGGTGTTATGAAGAAAAACATGTGTTTGGTGTTTGGATTCAACCTGCAAAAATAATGAAAGAAGACGTACAAATGCTTGATAAATAGGATTTGGAGGTGGAAGCATTAGTTAGGGTGTCAAAAATATGATTGAAGGAGTCATCTCTATGATAGGAAGATAACTGGAAGCATCCCCCAAATTTTAGGACGTCTTGAGGAAGAGAAAGTCTTCAAAGATTGTGAAATCAAGTTGACTTTGGATGCCACCTTGCCAGTGTTAGAATATTTTTGAAGATTCTCAAAATTTCTTGATAAACTACCTCTGTTTGACCCTTGATTCCAAACATCTAATTGATCTTAAGGTTTGGCTGATAGATTCACTATAGAGCATGATCAAATATGAGAAGATGTTCTTGGAAGCTGCAAACCTTGAAAACTGAATTTAGTGGCTTAAATTTCTAGGCACCTTCTTGAGATAAGGTTCTTATGTTTTCCAGACTTAACCAATTTTTGGATGATTTTCAATTTCTTTAGTTTGACCTCTCATGCTTCAATTTGTAGTTGTCAGTGATTGATGATTCTCATGGACTGGATGTTGAATCCATCATGAAGCTGGAAGAAATCTAGAAAGGATGATTGGCTTCACAAGCTCTGATGATTTCTCTCGAAGGTTCAAATTTTTTGGCGCCCCTGGCCTGCATGGGAGCCTTTGTAATTCTGAGGCACAATTTTCTCTTTGTAACCCTTGATGAAATGCTCCAATTTGGTCTTCATTGTTGGATGTTTGATTGCTCCGATGAATTTGCTAAAAGACTCATTATGAAGATTGATCAAAATGGAGAAGATGTTCATAGAAGTTGCAAACCCTAAAAACTACATCTGATGCCTCAAAAAGTTGGGCGCTTTTTACTAGCAAGGTGTATTTTTTGCTCAGTGTTAGCCAATTCTCATGGATTTCAACTTTTCCCTTGTTTTGTGTCTGTTTGATCTTCATTTGTCGGCGTTTGATAGGTCTTCTAAGCTAGCAGATGGATTTTGTTAGAGTAAATGGTTTTTACCATTTACCTACTTAAGTTTACTTAGGCAAATTAGTTTATTAGTTTTGCATTTAATTATTCTTGGGTGGTTTTTCCCGTGTGGGTAGTTTTCCCACCCAACACCTTTCTCATGGCTTTAAAAGCCTATACAGTATGTAAATTATTCATCTCAATTTATTCACTCCTTATTTGGTGAAATGGCCCTGTGTTGCCTCTCTCTATTTCATGAAGGACATTTTTGTTGTAGTTGGTGATCTTCGGATTCATGTTGATATTGTTCCTGTTGACCAATCTCGTGAACTGGATGTTGGATTTACTGCAAATTTATAAATTGTTTGAAGAGAACCCCCAAAATGGCAAGTCTTAACAGCTAAATTTGAGGCCTTGAATTCATGGGCACCCCTATCCTGCAGAGGCGCTTTTGGCTCCAATTGGTAGTCATTTTTGATGATCTTTGCATTTGTATTCACAGTCTTTTCGATTGCATTTACTACGTTGTTGAGAACACGACTATGTTCACTGTTGTGATTTCTTTCACCATTCTACATGCATGGACATTTGAAAATTTGGCCAAGGCATTGACTATGTAGCATCTCCCTTGAAACAAGGTGTGCATACATTTCTAGACATAATATTTTTAGCAAATTTCAACTTTTGGAATTTCCACTCCATTGTTGAGAATCTTTCACAATATAATGTTCTGTGAAGCGTTTGAGGCTTATATTTTGATACCCGGTATTGGCCATCTGTCATTGATGACCTCAGAAGTCCTATCTTTTCTCCTTAAAATTGAAATAGACCCCACCAGAGCAAAATTGACTTCTTTTTTTATTTTGACTAGACCAATATGATCCTAACGAAGAATAATCCAATCAAAATCATTTTGAGTCATTTATAGAAAGATCCTATTTTTTAGGGTTTTCCTAAAAGTAAGGGCCTGAAACCCTAATTTCAAAATTTTCAAAAAATTGCAAGTATCCTCTTGACAATAAACCCACAAAAACCCCATGCTTCATTTGTCATTGAAAAATTTCTAAAAAGAGAAATTGCTATTTTTAGAGATTGACCTTTATTGACCTTTGACGACAAATTTACAAGATTTTATCTATTTTTATCAAAATGCCTTAATGAAGCAAAAAAATTATTTTGGGTACAATATAGTTGAAAAAAATAACTATATGGTTCCCAAGTCGAAGCCCTTCCCAAGAACATAGTTAGGTTGAAAATTCAAGACAACCTTCTCTAGATGAGGGAAGTTGGGAGATGAAGTTATATTCCTTCACAAAATTATATGAGAGTAGCTTTCAGGGTATTGAAAGGTTGTCAAATGAAGGAGAAGTTGAGCCAAGGGTGTATAGAAGAAAATCTGAAGGCAAAACTAGTGCACAAAAGATTGAATCCAAGGGGAGAGTTGAGGATTCCTACATGGGGAAGAGTGTGAGAGAAGCACTGAAACATTTGAATCAAAATTCCCTAGCAAGAAGATTCTAGGAACTAGGTTTGCTTTGAAATGCAATCATGGTAAGCCCTAGTGAAGAAAAGAAAAAATTTCCCAAGTTTACAGGCAATGGACTGGAGGATCCTGTGAGGCACTATAATACTTGTGAAATAATCTAGACAACAAATGGGAAAGATAAAGAAATTTGGCTACGATATTTTCTAGCCACCTTGTGAGGTATAGCAATTGATCGGTATACAAAATTTGACCAAGCCTCTCGAAATACATGGAGAGATTAAAGGCCTTTGAAAATTATTTTAAAGTTCTTTATGATGATAGTGAAATAGTAGTTGAAATTTACAATACAAAAACAAGGTAAGCATGAAAATTTACGAGCTTATAATCTTAAACTTACATAATTTCTTGTAAAGTTAGAAACAAAACTAATCAATGGTCTCAAGAAAAGATGGTTCATCAAAGGCCTACTTCAGTCATTAAGAAAAAACATGGAGGTAGTACTACCCTCATCCTATTTTGAATCAAACAATGGACATAGAAAGTGAAGACAAAATATCCTTACACAATAAAAGAAAAATGAAGGAATATGAAATTTCATATAACAGTGACAATGAATCAGGAATAGTACAAGCGCTCCAAAAGGTCATGCTTTGAATGATTAAAGAATTAAAGACGGAGAAATAAACCCATAAAGAAACTAATGAACTATGGTGTATTGAGTGCAAAATTGAGGGGCACATAAAATGTAAGTATCCTAGAAAGAGTTTTGTGATTTTTTCCAAGTTATGGGTCATTCAAT
Source organism: Sequoiadendron giganteum (assembly GCA_007115665.2). Classification (NCBI taxonomy): domain Eukaryota; kingdom Viridiplantae; phylum Streptophyta; class Pinopsida; order Cupressales; family Cupressaceae; genus Sequoiadendron; species Sequoiadendron giganteum. The sequence goes on along the minus strand of CM021107.1, from coordinate 366,019,275 downwards.
AAAAGGAGTGATCATACAATTTGAAGACTAGGAGTACACAAGTACTCTTTACATAGGGAGAGGATTCCACTCCATCAAAGCCACATATTACATCTTCAAGTGGTTATTGAAATCAAAGAGGAGGTCAAAGCCAAATACAATGACCCCAAACAATGACCTATCATACAATGCAACCAATGTAGCGAATGGGGCCACTTTGTGACAGAGTGCCAAAACAAGCAATACAATGTCCAATTATTATGCAAATGGTGTGGACTTGAAGACCATGAAGACACTAGATGTTTGAATCAAAAGACTAGTGTCAACATGATCGATGTAAAGCATAATGAAGTATTGTCCATTACTCATGCCTAAGAAAAGAAGTCTATGTACCTGGACCCACATATGGAAAATAAAGACTTCATGAAGCAAGGGTCGAAGTGGAGAATATTATGGCTAATGAACGACACTACTCAAATGCAAATGCATGTACGATAACAAATCAATTACAATACACGAAAAATATTACACAAGTACTTGAAGCTACCATATGAATTAAAGTAGTAGATATTTTCCAAAGCATTCTTGAAATATAAAATGTTATGACTAATATTGTATCAAGAGATAATGAGATGATGCATGCTACAATCAAATTGGACTTTGGTGAAAATTAAGATCCAATAATCGAACCTCCGTTATCAGGTGACTGAGTGATCAATCCAATGCTACTAACAATCAATATAGAAAAGAAATCAACAAAGGTGAATATGGAGATCCTTGGAAGGAATCTCACTAATACAATTGTTGATGGCGAGTTTAGTGTGAATTTACTTCTTGAAAATACTTGGAGAAGTTTGGGAAAATTGATCATTTGGCCCCTAACTTTTCAACTGGTGGGTGTAGATCAACAAGGTATTAAGGTACTTGGAGTTTTAATGGGACAAAAGGTAATTATCGAAATCCAAGCATTTTTTTTGGACTTTGTGGTCATTTCATTAAGGAAGAAAGTGTACAACACCTTGTTAGGTCAGGGTTGGTTGGTAGCAACCAAATCTGATCATAACTAGATAAAGAATACAATCTCCATTGAGAACAAATTTGGAAATATATAATTGATTTAAAGAACTAAGATGTGAAATAGCTTCATTCAATTTGTTATATTTATACTTTAAAGAAGAATGGACAAAGAAGTTGTATGACATTTCTTTCACATAGTACAATGGTCCTCACATTGTACAATGATTGTTTCAATTCCTTTACACTATATGGTCGCATCGAGTGAATGGTACACGTACAACATATCTCATTCGTATGACTGATAGTAAATTATGTCGTATGACAAAGAGAAGGGTATGATTTTCTAACTGTATGGTGTTTCCAATTTCTTGCCACTTTATGACCCTTGCAATTTATTACATCATATGACCTCTACAAGCTTCTTCCTATTGTGCAAACCTTGCAACTATCTATGTCATATGACATCCATCAGTTATTGCATCACATAATCTTTTTCATTCTCTACATTATATAGCTAGCTCCTTCCTCCATTTGCATCATATGATACTATTTTTGTAGCCATCAGTGACTTCATTGCATTGTACAATGAATAGAAAACTCGTCGCCTTCCCCTTCTTTCACTATACAACTTGATTGTATGACCCTTCAATTGTCCTAGAAAAAAATTATTCTCAAGAGCCATTCTCAGCAAGATTCTATTATTAGGAGTTTTAGTGTGCAACTAGATGAGGTTCCTTGGTTGGTTGGTTTGAAGCATTATGCACATATTGGAATACGTTGGTTAAACACTATAAAATCTCTATTTTTTGGCTTTGTTAGCATTGTTTTTTTCCTCTTAAAAAATCATGAAAATAATGTGCACCATGAAGGTCTATGTGGTTTTGAAGGTCTTAATTTTTTTGTTGCCATCAAACCCCCACCACACTCATTTGATTTTCCAAGTACACTCTAAGTTCAAGTCTGTAAAGTAAACTTCTAAGTTTGTAAAGTAAACTTCTAAGTTTGTTTATAGGTCCTTGTCTACAGTATCATCATTAATTTGGAAAGTCTTCCCTAATGTTACTTGATGTTTACTTGTTTGGAAGATGACTTTTTATCTAGGGGGATGATGTAATCAATGTATAATGTCTACTATTATGTTTTGGTAATATTGGTTATCTTACCATGTATTAATTGTTTGTCGTCTTTGAGTAGTTATAAGCATTTGTTAGACCATAGTTGTGTTCCTCTTGGAAACTGTTAAGTCTTTTCAATAGATTGTGTATCATCAAGGAATGGGGATGATCTAGTAAAATGAACTATGATCCTTGATTGACCATCTCTAGTCTTCTTCTTTAATAATTTCATGTGTGAATAAATATATACTTTACTCTTATATTTGCTACACATTGTTTTCTCTATAATTAAATAATGTATTCATTTTATCAAACAAAGTAGTAAACAAATGTTAGTCACTTATTGTGTTGATTGTTCATGATACAATAGAATATTTTGGACTTATTTTTAACCCTATCCTATGTGCAAGTATTTATTGGTACATTAGTATATGAAACTAGTAGCATAATTATGATATAATTGACATAAAATCATGGGCCCAAAATCTATCTATAAGGGCCCAGAATATTTTGAAGTGATTATGGCCTCAGTCTCTCATGGGGGGCACTATTCCCTATTTTTCCAACCTTAGGATACCTCAAACCCTACTATAATGGAAAGGTGTACAATCTATAACAAATTTAAACCAAGAAAATTATACAATACATCAAACACATTTCCAAGTTCTTGAATATTTTGCGTAGGGGGCTATGCGTATAACCTTAGTTTCTAAGAGAAACTATGCCCATTGCTTTCCTACATGAAGGAAACTTTTCAATATTAATGGAATTTGTTAAAGAACCAACAACATTCTATAAGATATAAATGTTCACCAACAAAATGATATTGCACATTAATATGTGTCATATAAGTATGATAATTCTTTGCCAAACTAATTGCATTTCACATTTAGGTCATGTATACATAACTTAATTGCTTAGAGTAGCTATATCCATTGATTTCTTGCACCAAGAAAACTCTCAATACTAAGACATCACCCTTGAATTGACAACATTCTTAAAGGTACTAGCCTTCCCTACTTCAATAATACCTCTTAACAAAATTATATTGTACAATAATATTCTTTGTACAAGCACAATATGTAGGGTTCTTTACAAAATATATTACATTTCTAGCATAACAATATTGCTTACAACTTTCTATAAGAAACCAAAATTTAAACACAATTTCTAAACATAAAGATTCTTTGCATGCTTAAGTAATTGTTGTGTGCTTGTCTTTTGTAGTTGAGATTTAAACAATTATTTGCATCTTTCTTATCCAAATAATTAATAAACCAAAGAAATAAAAGACAACTAATTGAATATTTACGATGATCAATATCTCTAGTGCAATCAATATCAACAAAAATTTGTACGTGCGTTTCCTTTTTCAAATTTATGTGAATTTTTGTTTCCTGATGATCTAGAATGGCGAGGGTGCCAATGGGGCTCCCCCACCTATGCATTATAATCCTTCTCGGAGAACTACTTCCTCTTTTTTTCCTAGGGAGGGTTTTAAAAGTACACCTGGTAAGTTTCATGCTTCAAACTCTGTGGGTACGGATGCTTTTTTGGCCGGTGAAGACCTAGTGTCGTATGTGGACAAGTTTGTGGGCAGGAAGGTTTTGAAAAAGGTGTCCTTGATGTCTTTGTTTGCTTTCTGCACCATGTAAGGGGATGAAGTGGATGTCCCAGACATGATCTTGGATGATGCTATCGAGGGCATTAAGTTGTCCCTGGTTGGAAAATTCTTTGCTTCCCTCCCTAATATTGATCAAGTACATAAGTGGGCCACTAACACTTGGAATCTCAAGGGTAGTGTCTCAATTAGTGTTATGCCTAAAGGTTTATGTTTATTTAGTTTTTTCATCCTTGAGGATATGATCAAGTTCCTCACAAGAGGCCCATGGGCCTTTGATAGAGGCTTTAAGAATATTTTGTCCCAATGTAAGTAGAAGCCCGATTTTGATGCCTCTACGGACTTGGGTAAGGTGGCCCCAACCTTGGTTAGGCTCCTTGGTTTACCCTTAAAATTTTGGCATCATAATATTTTTAAAGGAATTATTGATTCCTTTGGTACCTTAGTGACAGTGGATAAAGTGACCCTTCTCAAGTCATGGGGTGTCTATGCTAGAATTTGTGTGAATGTCATTGTTAACATAGTTCTCCCCACCATAGTGACCTTAAAATCAATGTTTGGAAAATTACTTCAACATTTGGAATTTTAAAAGGCTATGTTCTATTGTTAGGTGTGTAATAAGTTTGGCCATTTACAAGATGTCTATAAAAATATCCCTCTTGAACCTAAAAAAACCCACTCATGAGTGTTGTTGTACTCTCCCTCAAAAAATGTTGCTCCTAAGGCCTTGTTAAAGGAACCTGTTACACCATGCTCTCCCTTAGATTTTCTATTTTTTGATAAGGATTTGGTGCCTTTGTAGGCCTTGGTTGAGGATAATGTTGTGTCTCAGAATGAGTGTGCCTCCCCTGATAATTTAGAAAATTTCATTCCAAGGGTAGATGTTGAAAGGTTCACTTCTTCCCCTTCTTTGGAGAAGTACCTTGACCCACAAAGTGGGAATGAAATGTTTGATAACTTGCAAAAGCTATCACAAGAAGTGGAGGAAGTTGATTGCAAACTTTGGGAACATAATAAGGAAATATTAGAGTATGGAGAGTTAGATAGCAAGATGGAACATATTTTTAATTCTTCCCCTAAGCTCTCTCAGGTTGGTCTTGGACTAGAGATGGTTCAAACACTAGAAGCTAAACAAGAGAAAGATAAAAATGAAGAAGATAAAAAGATCTTGTTGAATCTCTCTCCCCCCCCCCAAAAAAAAAAGATGGTGCGTTGGATGAGGATTTGAATCAAATAAATACAAAATCAAGGAAGAAGAAGAAATTGGGTGTGGGAGGAAATAATAAAGTTGGTAGACCACCTTTAAAAGAATCAAGGAACAAAGATACAACCATAGATGTGGCTTCTGGAAAATAGAGAATCCTTGAATCCCTTGCTAGGAGTAAATCCAGAAAGAAGTAGGGGGAGGTTCTCTCCCATACTTTAGTAGTATAAAGGTGATACTACTGCTCCTTTTTCTCTAATGCATTTGTTGTCTTGGAATGTTAGGGTACTTAATGACCCCTAGAAACAACATTTGTTGAAAGCTTGTTTGGCGGATGTGAAACTAGATGTTCTCTTAATCTAGGAAACTAAAATGAAAAGAGAGAATTTTGAAAAAGTGATCAAATGGCTTTGGCCTAGTGCTAATTTTGGAGTGATGTTGAAGGATCTTCAGGTGGGATTGTAACTTGTTGGAACCTTGCTAGGCTTTTTGGTGGGTTAGGTTCTTGTAACAGAAATTGCTTGATAGTTTCTATGGAAGATATTACTACCTCTGTCAAGTGGAATTTGGTTAATATTTATGGTACAAATTTGTGCCTTGACAGACTAAATCTCTCAAAATCTCTTGAAGGAATTATTATCAATAGAAAGGAGGAGTATTGGATGTTGGGAGGGGATTTTAATTCTCCCTTGTATCCTTCATAAAAATGTGGTCTTATTGATTTCTCAGATAGTATGATGGATTTGTCAGGCTTCTTCAACTCTATGGGGCTAATGGATATTCCTTTGAATGGATCACTTTTTACATGGACTAATAGAAGATAGAGTAGTCATTTAATCCATGTTAAACTAGATCCTTTCCTTGTCTCTTCGAATTGGAATATTTTGCAGAATCTCACTCTTATTGCTCTTCCCAAGAATGGCTCGGATCATAGTGCTCTCCTTCTAGGATAGGAGGACAAAGTTTCTAAAGGGATTTTTCCCTTCAGATATAAAATTGTGTGGTCTCACCATCCAAATTTCAAATCCTTGGTTGAAGAGTGGTGGAATGCTCCTTGTAGTGCTACTCCCATGTATCGCTTAACTCATAAGCTAAAGAAAGTTAAAGAAAATGTTAAGGAATGGATTAAATATTCATTTGGGAATATATTCTCCACCAAAAAATCTCTAAGATTAAAAATTAAGGAGATTCAGGATATGATGGAGCTGGGTAATATTGATAAAAATATATTTAACCAAGAAAGGGACCTTAGATCTCAATGGTATAAAATAAATAAAAAAGAAGAGATTTTTTGGAAACAAAAATCAAGGATTCAATGGTTGACTAAAGGGGACATAAATACTAAGTTCTTTCATTAGTCCACCTTAAAACACAGAGGTATAAATAGGATTATATTCTTAAATACTTCCAATGGGATAAGGCTGAATAGGGAGGAATATTTTGCTAAGGAACTTGTTTCTTTCCTTTCAATCTTTCAAGAAATTCCTGAGGTGGATAACTTTGACTTGGAGGATATTTTGCAGGTTATTCCACAAGTCATCTCAGAATAAGTTCTAAAAGATATGTCCAAAGTTGTTTCTCTACAAGAAGTTAACGACACAATGTTCTCTTTTGGTGCCTACAAAGCCCTGGGGTCTGATGGCTTTCCTCCTATTTTTTCTAGGAAATTTGGGACATTGTCTAAACTGACCTTTTCAATGTTATTAGGGATTTATTCATATTTGGAAGGCTATTAAATCAGTTGAATACCAATTTTATAGCACTAATCCCTAAGTCTAAAGATAGTTCATCTATGAATGACCATAGACCTATCAACTTGTGTAACACTACATATAAGATATTCTCTAAGATAATGGTGAACAAATTGAAATTGGTTCTGAATAAAATGATAGATGTTAATCAAAAGGATTTTGGTCAAGGAAGACAAATTTGGATGTAGCAATATATACTCATGAGGTGTTACATTCTATGTACCTAAGCAAAAATCAAGGTATGGATTTGAAACTTGATATTTCTAAGGCCTATGATCGGGTGTCATGGCATTTCCTTTTTGTTGTACTTGAAAATTTTGGTTTCAAAGGAAAATTCCTCAACTTAATTAGATCTTGTGTTACTACTCCTAAGTGCTCATTCTTGGTTAATGGGGTGTCACAAGGCTTCTTTTCTTGTGGTTGTGGTCTGAGACAAGGTGATCCTCTATCTCCTTACTAGTTTGTTATTGTAGCTGAAGCTTTGGGTCATAATATTCAGAGACAACTTGTAAACAAAAAGTTGAAAGGTTTTTGTGTTGCTTCCTCCCTCCCCCCAGCCTCACACCAATAATTTGTTGATGACACTATCCTTTTTAGGGAGGCTTCAATCTTGGAATCTAGAAAATGGAAAGAGGTACTAGATAAATATGCTAGAGTCTCAGGCCAATATATCAATTACCAAAAGAGAAAGATCTATTTCTTTAACACTAGCCAGACAATAAAATAGAAAGTAATAAGCATTATTAGTTGTTAGGAAGCTAATCTTTCAACTTCCTATCTTGGCTTACCTTTAATTTCAAGAAAACCTCATAGTAATTATTGGAATTATATTGTTGAAAAGATCCAAAAGAAACTGGTTGGTTGAAAAGGTAAGCTACTAAGATTTGTTGGGAAAGTTCAACTTTTAAAAGTATCTTTACAAAAACATCCTTGTTTACTATCTCTCTCTCTTTAACATCCATGCCTTCATTTTTGAGAAGATTGAAATGATACAAAGGAAATTTTTATGGTCAAGTGTGGAAGAAAGGAGAATATTGGCTCTTGTTAGATGGGATATTGTCTACACCCCGAAGAGAGACGGTGGCTTGGGCATAAGAAGAATAGAAGTTTTCAATAAAGCTCTTGTGGAAAAAATGGGATCATTTTTTCTAGAAGAAGAAAAGGATTGGGTTCAAATTCTACGTGCCAAGTACTTAGGAAGTAAAGATGTTTGTTGCTTCCTCAGGAAAGAGAATCTCCCCTATGGTTCAGTTTTTTGGAATAAATTGTTGAAGATCAAAGGTACTTTAAAACAAGGAGTGAAACTGAGAATAGGAAATGGTCAAATAATTGACTTCTAGGAGGATTCCTTGACTACTTATGCTCCTTTTTCATCTGACAACAATCTCAGTAAAAAAATTTATTGATTGCTGGAATATTTGTCCCTACTCCCACAATATTATTATAGACCTCTGGAGGAAATTTCCCCCTCTCCTCACTTGGGGATTGTGGAAAGAGAGGAATAAAAGATTTTTTAGGGATACACCAAAGAATAGAAAAGAGTTGTGCATGTCTATAAGAAAATAGATTCAAGAAAACATTGAAAACTGTAAGTATGCACCTTCAAATAAAATGCCATCATACTAAGAGATGTGAATCAAGCAACTATGGGGAATATCTCATGATCTAACTAATGTTAATTGGGTTAAACAACTTATTAGAAGAAGTACTATTTGGATTCCCCCGGGCCTAGGATGGATTAAATGTAACTTTGATGGGTGTTCTAAAGGAAATATTGGCTTGGCAGGGGTGGGTGGAATAGTTAGAGATCATCAAGGCAATTATGTCGTTGGATATAGTAGAGGCCTAGGAACAACTAACAATTTGGCTAAGGATTATGCGGTGTGGGCGGGAATAAGTTATTTAAATGATAAAGGCTACACTAAAGTTATGGTGGAAGGTGACTACAAGCTAATTATTGACTATTTGAACAATAGGGTTGATGCTTCGTGGGAGTTAAAAGACATATTGGTTGATTGTAAACAAACAATACAATCCTTTCAGCATTGCAATATTAGTCATATTTATAGGGAAGGCAACATGGTTGTTGATTCCATGGTGAATTTTATCCTACGACAATCGGAATGGGAATATTGGGACTTATCCCAATTGTCAAATAAAATTAAGGAAATAATATTTAGAGAAAAATTGGGGCGTTTAATTAATTCAACATGGATAGAAAGAACTCAATTATGATTCAGTATCGACATAGATGTCTAGCTATCATGATAATCACTTTCCTTCTCATGAGGCAGTTGGGTAGTTTGAAAAGAAGGAATTTGACATACTCTATTAATGCCAGTTGTACATTAAATCTCAAAAAAATTAAAAGAAATAAGGTGAAAGGACTGGTTTATTTATAAGCCTCGTGTGATAATGAAAAAAGAAAGGAGTTGGTTATGATGATTCTCACCCACATTCTTAAAAAGCTTATGAAGGATTTGTAACAAGACATTTTAGCTTGTGTTATCAGTGATGATAAGGAGGATAATCAAAAAAGTGTCATCATGTGTCTTAAAGGTGGTGGAGTTGTGTTTTCCAATAAAGACAGGTTGGGAAGACATGAGGTTAGGCCTTGTAAACAACACGATCATTTAAAATATATCACCAGAAGGTTCAAGCCATTGTCATTTCAAATGGAAAGCCACCAAGTTTCCATTAAAGTTGAAATTTTTGAATAGCATGCGGCTTCTGTTGTGAACGAGAAAGGCCTTAGTGTGGAGTATTTACTTCTTTGAAAGGATTCTTACAAAAGAAAAAAATATGGGAGGCCCTAGAAAGAGGACTGGGCCGAGAAAATTTGATTCCCTGAGGAAGAATGTAGAGTTATGGGGCTTGTTTGAAAGTGTTGGTTTTATTCGTACTTTGTGGCCATATAGGGTTATAGTGAACAACTCAGCTACAAGTTTGCAAATGCATGGAAAGATGGAGAAGTTGATTTGGGCGGACTTTGTTTTACTTTGGATGCTAAGATGATTACAAATGTTATGGGTCTCTCTTATGAAGGAAAGAAGATTGCCAAGGTAAGCATGGGAAACTATCATACTTATATTGAAAAAAAATTGAAGCTAAGGAGAAGGCCCCAAAGTTTCAAAATGGCTATTCTAGGTTGTTTCTCTTGCCCCCTTACCATAATGTATGTTATTTTTCCATGAAATATTTTACATTAGAGGGTTATTTTCAATCAGTCCATGGGTATCATTTACCCATCCTTAACCATATTAGGTACTTGGAGAAAATCAACTTACCTTTTTTCCTCCTCTCGTCTCTGAAATAGAACCTAACTAATGGTGCTAATTTTCCCTTGCATCAGGGGTTGATTAGAGCCATCTGCAAGTATGTCCTTACCTGATTGAGAACCCCACCCCTAAAAGTTATGTCAAAATAGAACTTCTTGAAATTCAACCCCATTCCCCTATCAAAGAAACATTGAACCTGTCCCCTAAAGTTGTGGACCCCTCATGGCCGACACTCCTCAAAATAACCCCTAAAAAATGTTCTACCCCCCTCTCTTCTATTTCCAATAAGAAAATAAAATTGTTGATAAAAGAACTGGGCCCAGACTCCCACACTATAACAATATTGGATGATCATGATAATAGCCCTAAGTGTGGGTCTACTACCCCTATGGATCGAAGGTCTGCGCGTTTGGCTCTAGTTGCATCCAAAGGGTCAGATAATAGAAAAAAAATATAAAAGTTCTAATGATAAGAACATGGAAGAGCCTTTGGAAATTTAAAAAGGGAAGAAGGTTGCCAAGGAGGAAAAGGATTCCTTCTCTGAAGAGTGTGTTCTTTATAGTTTGGGAGAAGCTATGCTTTCTGAGGAAGAGGTGTCGAGATTTGAGGATGTTGAAGATTTGAGTCAAGAGGAGGAAGAAGGAATTAATCAACAAGAGGAAGAGAATGATGTGGAGGAGGATACTAGAATGTTCAAAGAAAAAGGAAAGGCTACTGAAACCCCCATTGACTTGGATGATACAAATATTAACATGGAAACCCATGGTAATGAAGATGGCTTGAAAGATAAGCAAATAGAAATGGAAAAAAAAAGAATGGAAATGCTAGAAGAAAGGATGGATCTTCTTGAGAAAATGATGTAGAAAGAACACAAATCTAACATGTTCTAGGTTATTGAGGATGCTATGTTGAAAATTTGCAAGGTAATGGACAAGGCGATGAAAAAAGTGGTGATGGCTACTATCTCAGGACAGGGTAAAATAAAAAAATAGCAGAAGAAAAAGGGGAATAGGGAAGAAGTTGATCAGTCCAGGAAGATGGAGATCAAGGACAAAATTGAGGATACGGTGGAGGACCTAAAGAAGGCTTGGATCCTTATTGAGGATGCTTAATCCTCAGTTCTTGTTAGGATTTTTTGTTTGATGTTCATTGTTAATAGGTTTTTTGGCTCTTTAGCTAGGTTTTTTATTTGTAAAGGCTCAATAAGCCTAAGTTGTATGTATTTAAGCTTTATTTTTTATATGAACATCAAGAACTTGTTGGGTACTTTTTATAGGTTATACCTATATAACCTTTTCTTTTGGATCAATGATAATATGGTCTAGTTAAATCTCTATTGGATTCTAGATAGGATTATATCTTTTGATTCGATTGGTGTAGGTTGATGTTTTTTTTTTTGGCTGGTTGGGTGAGAGGAAGTGGTTCTCCCTTTAGTTTTTCTTTCTCCTTTGTTTTGTTGTTCTATCTGGTTGATATTTCTTTGGACTATTTTGTTGCTTTGGTAAGGGATCAAGTCCCTTTCCCTACTTAATCAATAATAATAAAAACTTTTTACATCCATTACTTAGTTCATCTTGGGTCTTCTTTGGTAACAAACTACATGATCTAATGTGCCACACAAACATTTAAATATTTTTTTAGGCTATTCCAATATTTTTCAACATGTCTCTTGTTCCTCAAGTAAAAGATGTTAGAATTTTGTTGTATGCTATAGTTTTTACTATACCAAATATTTCCCATGCAATGAGGGTTATTTTGTACATAACCAACTATTTCCCATCCAATGAGGGTTATACTAAAAAATATCATTACATGGGCAATGTTTTTTATAGTATAGACAATGGCATACAAAACACTTCAAACAACATTTTCTTAAGGAACACAAGACATGTCCTCAATATCCTCTTGTGTAATGGGACATTGTGTTACAAATAATTTTAAAAATCAACAAGAATAAGAACATTAACATGTTTGCATTATTGCATTTTGAATCTCTAAAATATGATCCAAACATATTTTGTTTGATTCAAGCAAAGTTTCGTGTTTAAAATCACTTCTTTTTTTCATGTGCAAAATAATGTTTGCAACACCAAGATTTTTCTTATCAAATTGAAATAATAGTTTTGATTTAACATCTTAAATCATTTCCTTTGTTTTCAACTAACAATATATTATTAACATATAATCCTATGATAAAAAAATTATCAAAAAATGTTTGAAATATATAGTGATAAGTTGTGTTTCATCAACTCAAATCCCAATGCATAACTATAATAAATCTAGTGCCACATCCTTGGACATTATTTTAGTCCATAAAGAGACTCCATCCACTTGTAAACCAAGCCATTTTATTTAATTGTGAAATTTTCTAGCTATGACAAAGGTTTATTTTTCAAGACCTTAATGTAGGAATATTGTCTTCACATGCATTTTTTGTACTTCAAAATCAAAAGCAGTATTAATATTAAAAAAAAAAAAAAAAAAAGTAAACTTAGTAACATGAGAGAAAATTTGACCAAGTCAATTCCCTCCATGAGATATCCTTTATTAGTCATTGAGATTTGTATACCTCCACTTTACCTCATTTAATTTTTTCTTGAAAATCCATTGGTAACTAATTGGTTTTATTTTGGCAATCAACTTGAGAAAATCTCATATCATATTTTTTCCAAGGCCTCCATTTTTTCATCAATGACTTGTCAAATTTTTCTTGAATTTGGATTGTCTTCCCAACAAACTGAAGATCATCACTAGTAATAGATTAAAAAAAAAAGGGTAAATAAAAACTAAGTGAATTATACATTTTGGGTTTCCTTCTTTTTCAAGTTGATTTCCTTAAGATTTGGGTATGAGGTTCTCTCTTATAAATTACCTATTGATTCATATTCAAATATTGATTTTCCATCTATTAAATCAAATTGTACTTTTTTTGGTTTTTTCTTGGTTCTTCCTACTTTTGAGGTTCTTTATCTCTAAATAAATGACATTTTTTGGCTATTGGGTTCTATTGCTAGTATTTTTTTGTCATCATTATACTCAAAATATAAACTTGTTTGCTTTATAATCCCTCTTAGTTCTTTTTTTTTCTTTTGGAACACATACATAATCGTCAAAACCAAAGACTATTAGATGTTGAAGATGAGACTTTTTCTAATACATGCCTCTTGTGAAGTTTTATCTACAAGGTTGGATGGAGATGATCAATTGATCGAGTAACATAGAGTCTTCACTACTTTTACATAGAATTTTCATTCTAAGCTTAAACTATACATACTCCATGATTTTTCCATTAGCATCCTATTCATTCATTGTAGAACTCCATTATATTATTCCACACTATGTACAAAATTGATCAAATTCATTGGAGCAAAAGTCTCCACCATTATTTATCCTCAAAACTTTATGTTCTTATCCATCTAGTAACCTACAAGAGCTTTGAATTTAATAAATATTTAATACTTGTGTTTGATTAACTATACCCATGTTCTCTTGGAAAAACCATAATAAGAGAAACATATAACAAATATTTTCATATTGATAGAATAGGGATATAAACACATTGTTTTAAATGAGCTATAAAATCACATCTTATCTTTTAGTATTATTGGGAGTGGTGCTCAATTCTTTCCACTCTGTATACAGTTTTTATAAAAATAAAAATTTAAGAAGCAATCAAAAGTTCCTTTAGCCACATCTTTAGTGTGTAAATTTTGAAGGCCTTTCTCTCCAATTCCTATTCTTTCATTGCTAAAGCATTGTATTATTTATAGACAACATATAGGTTTTATTTGTTTCATTTTCAACCATAGGAACATCATGGTTATTAAATCAAGCACACACAATGCCTATCTCAAACTTGAGTAGTATTCATATGTGCATTCCTCTTGCCAACATCATTGTTCCTTGGATCATCTTGCAACTATCTTTGTTAAATATTAATTGTACACTTGCATTACTCAATATTCTTATAGATTTAAGATTTCTAGTTGGCTCTAGAATATGAAAAACTCTAGGGAGGATCTTAACCCTTTAATATTTAAACATCAACTTAACCATTCCTTGACATATTATCATATATGAAAAAGTGTTTCCTAAGAAGAAGTCAACTTCTCTATATTTTTTTATTTTCACATAACCACCCCTTGTGGGGAGTTATACGAAAGGAAGTGTCCTAGGTAATCAACAATTCATAGTGACATAATTAAGTACTTGAAAATTATTGGTATATGATATAGGAGCATCCTTGGTCTACAAACAATCTTCTCCAACCAAAGAGATTTTATTTGTTTTTGTAGGTTACAAAATAATTTGTGCATTAGGAGTTACAGTTTGTGTTTTCTCATGTATGGTTATAAAGCTCACAATATGATATTGCATTAATACAAAGGGGTTTATTTGTTGCATTCTTGTCACACTTTTTCATAGAAGGGTCATATCAAATCTCTCTCATCTTTTGACAACCTAATTTTTGTGATAAAAACTTGATCATATGGGCTTGTCTAATTGATAGTCTCTAGGAGTGATCTATTGGGATTGGGTATGAAACCTATTGATTCTCTATTGGGTAATTTTTTCCAATGTGCCCTTGTTAGTGTTATTTCCTCATTGAAGTCCTAGGGTCTATTTATTTGTGGGATTAGTAGTTTGTTAAAAGGAAGTTTCATCAATAAATAGTCCCCTCGTGTGTTAAATAAAACCCATGCCATTTCTAAATAGATTGGCTCTTCAATTCTTACTACTACTTGTATTAAAGGCTCAAAAGGAAAGAATTTCATTTGTGAAGAAAGTGTGGTTCCAAACCTTTTCTCCCTAAAACAAATCCCTAATTTAATGGCCAATCACGTTGCCACCAAAAATAGAGGGGATACGAGGAAATTTGTTGCCATTGTCGGTAAACATGTGTCAAAAAGGACTTGCACCAAGCAAGAGGGTAAGGGGGGCCACTTATAGGTGGGAGATAGCCATTTCATGGGGAAATATATTTTCAAACCAACCCTATTAAGTCTAGCAAGGATAGATAGGATACTTTTATGAATAAGGAAAAACAATTATATAAAATGATCAGGGTTAGAAGGTCAACCCCCCTAAATGAAATGAAATTGAGTTCTCGAGTGATCCCTTAGAGATGGTGAAGGATAAATCTAGTGAGGATAAGGATTCTAAATACATCACCCTTGATAAAATCCCCCAATGAAATGGGAAGGTAATAGTTCTTTTGAGGAAATAAATGTTTCTAATATTGAGTCTAGTTTTGTTGAAAGTCTTCAAGTCCCTACTACCAAGGAAATTCCACAAGCTCTTGTTGCTAAGGAAGGTTAACATAACTAGTGCTCTCTTTTTGGTGAGACTTCCAATTAGATAGTTGATATCAAGAAAAATTTGGAGGTTATAGAAAATAACATGAATGATATGATAAATTTCATTACTATGGCTATGTATAGGTTGACTACCATTCTCTCTCTTTTACAAGATGAGGACTAGAAGATATAGGGGATCTCTAGCCCCACCATAGAGCATGATTACTTATTTAAGTTAACTCAAAAATGGGGAAATTATTTTTCCCCCTAGTTATTTATATGTTTCTCTATTGTGTTTTGTTTTCTTTGCTATTTTTGGTTAGATTTTCTTGAACTATTAGACTATTGTTTTGAGCCAATGTGGGCTTGTATTATTTATCCTTGGGGAGTTTTTGTATAGGATCAATGTTGGCATAACGTTGTCATTGATGTAAAAAGAGTATATCTATGTGGTATCCAGTGAGGGAGATTTTTGGCATGATGTCATGTAGATCATGGCTTAGATTCTGGAAGATTTAGAGTCATATGGTGGAAAGGTGAACATGTTCTGCAAATATTGCAAAGTTGCTCAGAATGTTGTATAGTTGTCATGAAATACTATCATAACAATACAGAGATTGCTTCTAGATGTCAGAGAGAAAACTAAGGCCATACTCATTATGGGTTTCTCAAGAGAATTCAATTAGTATGGTATGCATGATTAGAGGAGATGAAATGAGCTCATAATTGGTTTGTCTCTACTCTAGGACAAAATTAGGGTTTGGAAAATAAACCCTCGAAGTTGTAGTAATGGCATTGATAGTCTTTATAATTTTTTGTTGACTATGTATAGGCAGTTGCAAGTTGCTTAAGCTATTAGAGTCATTTGTGCAATTGGCCCCCTTTCCTAGCAATTACCAGCCTAGCAAATATTCAACAACTATAATATTTCCTAAATTTGTGTGCTAAATATTTGCTCATAGCTAGATCAATGATTGTGATCAAGCTTGTAAGATTGATGGCCTCCCCACCATCTCACAGTATGTGTGGTGGGTCCCCATCTTGCCTTGTGGTATTGCGGGTTGATGACAAGTGTACAGTGGGACTTGATAAAGTGAGAGGCAATGGAAGTGGATGATGATGTATAATGACATGTGGCATTGATCGATTTCTTGGTAAGCCAATTCACATTGGTTTTGTGAATTGATTGATGATGATGTGGGCATCAAATGGCATTATCCCTCCATCTCGCTAACAATTAGTGGGCATGTGCCATTGCCTTGAGGGATTGCAAGCTTGTGGCGTGTGTCTTGGTGAGACCCTATGCTAAGAATGGTGTATACAATGGATATAGATGGTGGTGATTTAAAATACTTCAATCTAATGGTCATGTTTTAAAGTTGGGCGATGAATGAGGATCAATGGATCATGGTGTGAAAATTGGAGATCGATGGCTCATGTTTAAAATTGAAGAATTTCAACGGCTATGAAAGTGTGAACAAGGGTTTTTCCTATGATGGAAACACTAGAAAGAATTTAATTGGTCCAACTACACCAAACACCAATATAATGGAAGATTTGATTCATAGAACAGTGATAGACTATGACAATGATCAAAATCATAATCAAATCACATAGTCAAGGGAATGCATTCAATGCGTATCAATTTTTAGGGTTTTACAGGTTGTCATACTTAGAAAATTTACTAAATTTTTACATGATGGTGTGCATGGCTCAACGATGAGGTAGCTTGCTAAAGAAGATACCAAGAAAAACCTAGCAGAAGATCTAAACTATATGTACAAATACTGAAGTAGTTGGTTTGGAACAGTGTGAGATATGCAAAAGTGAAAATTAGAATTTTGGGTGTATGTTGTTGACACTGTGAATATTTCAAGTAGTTCATATTGTTGAAGGTATTCATGGCTTCTTGAGGCAGATAAAGAATGCACTAAAAGAAAAATGTTAGAGAACTGCAAAGTGTGTGCATGAATTCTTGAGGCATACAAAGAATGCACTAATAGATAAGAGTGCAACAGTGTTGGGGAATGTATCTATGAGTTTTGAGGTTGAAAAAGAATGCAATAAAAATAAAACAGTAAGTGAAGGAGTGTAATTGATGAGTAGAACCCAAAAAAAGGTAGAAGATCTTAATTAAGGTTTATACCAAGGTGTAGAAAAGAGCAAGTGCAAGGAAGAGAATTGAGTTGCAAAGATTGCAACAGGGAATTGATTAGTTGCAAATTATGTTTCAACATTGAACTAAGTTCATTTGAAAAAATTATAATAATTTTTGCATTGCAAATCTGATTGGTGGGTGCCATTAGATATCTGGGTAGGTGCTCAAAGTAGGGAGTTGGTGCTTCCTTGGAGTAGGTGCTCCTAAAACCAAGGAATTGGTGTCTCCTTAGGGTTGGTGCCCTTAAACTTTGTAACATATGATATTGATTGTGAGTCTAGATTAGGATAGTAGATCTTAGCAGCTATTCTCACTATGGTTTTTCCCATCTTGGGTTTTCCACGTATATCTTATGTTATGAGTTGTGTATGAGTGTTTTTATCTTTCTACATGTCATTATTTAATCTACATACAAAAGGGTAAAATGTATTAAGAGTTTAATTTTTAAGTGATCTATTAATTCACCCCCATCTTAGTAGATTATTATGTTCTAACAGTCAATAGCCTTATTTTCCTACTTATCTAATAAAAATAACTTAATCATATTGCAAGTTCAACATTTGTAGGAGATTTTGTCTTGCTTGGATCTATCTATTTTATTATTAAGAAGTCATCATCAATTTTCCTTTAAAATATTTAGTAATTCATATGAGGGAGGAATACTTGATTATGCATAGCCTTTGAATTCACATTTTACATCTTTCTACTATTTGGATCATGCCATGTTAAGAGATTGTTGAATAACTAGGTATGTGCATCATGGTTTCATGTTTGGGTTCCAAAATATCTATAAGATAGTTAGACCAATGAAAATTTAGGATGTGGTTGATGCCATCCACACATAGTGTACCAAATATTTTACATCTATATTGATGCTCCTTGAGAAAATAAGATTAAATTTATAATAATGTACTAAATTAAGGGACTTGTCCTAAGCCTTGGGAGATCATAATGAAATCATTTTTTTAACCAAGATGGGTATAAATACACTGTTGCAAGAATGAAGGTGTTTTCATTGATGTCAAATGGTCAATTGGTTATCAACTGGTTGTTGTTGTCATTGATGTCATTGATTCAGTTTATTGGTTGTATATGTCAAGGATATTGAGAAAATTGTAATGAAGAAAGGTTGTAGGTGTTTAGTGGCTACTTTGAGTTTTTCTCTGGGATCTGTTCCTATGTTTGTGTGGTTCATATATGTTGATCATGGTTATTAGAAGCTACTATATTCAGATTCTTGTCTTCTGATTCATTGTATAGTGTAAGTTATGTTCACCAATTGTGAACTATGGTTTTCTGTGTATCTGGCTGAGGTCCAAGAGAAATGTTGTTGGTCTGGATTTCCTTTTGGCTAAGTC
Organism: Sequoiadendron giganteum; assembly: GCA_007115665.2. Lineage (NCBI taxonomy): Eukaryota > Viridiplantae > Streptophyta > Pinopsida > Cupressales > Cupressaceae > Sequoiadendron > Sequoiadendron giganteum. Next base: position 366,000,497 of record CM021107.1, on the reverse strand, counting down.
TAATGACTTTTGGTTCTAGAGTTAAGTTATGATCATGTTGAATATAATTTTGGTTTCTGGAAATATTTGATTGTGCTAAGGGTTGTGTGTGCTTAATTGTTCTATTTGTTTTACACTGGTTTGGTCAACCTTGTGTTGAACACTAATTTTCAAGTTGATGAAGCGCGTTGAGACCTATTTGGGTTCTCCTCAAGCATTTTTTTGGGTTGCGCTCAATCTAATTCCACCCTAGGATGTTTTGGCACTAACCTAATTTGAATTTAATGATGGATGGCTGACTTTGGATATGTTTCAAAGTTGAAGATGGTATAAATATAGGATGAGTTATTGATGAAAGATGTAAAAAAAGAGGTAAGTGCAAAGAAATATAGCAGATAGATGCAAAATAGATGCAAATTAGTGGGTGTGTGTGATGTGAGTGTGGCATATCAATGCAAAATCTAAATGTTGATTTTTCGGATGCAGTGAGTTAAAGGTGTACTCTATCATTCATGCAAGTTTTCAAGTGGTTGATTAAATTGCGGTGGAAATTTTTGTTGCATTGAGATTGTCTTCTCTCTATAACATATCTCTTCTATCTTCTCTATATCTCTGTGGAAGTGAGCCCTTCGGGTGGTTAACCCTATTGGATAGTGAGTCCTTGTTTTGGTAATGAGTCTTTTCTCTAGTAGTGAGCCTTTGTAATCAGTTTTGATATTCTCTATGGTGTGATTTAATCCTCACCATATTTTCCCCCTCATTGGGTTTTCCACTTAAATCTAGTGTTACTGTGTTTGTGTGTTGGTTTTCAATTTTTGCATTTGTGCTTAATGCTTAATCATTTTGGCAGTGTTAAGGATTTGTGATTGATCTAAGTTCTAGTGAATGCTTTAAAAAGGTTTAAATTTGATACAACTCATTCACCCCCCTCTTATTTTTCTAGTCAAACATACACATCCTTAAGTATAATATAAGCCTTCTCTCACTCTATAATAGTTTGCAAGTTTGCAATATCAAATATTGTTAGTAATATTTTGGGTTTATCCCCTATGCAAGCAATACAACTCTATCCTTGTACATTATGTTTTGTGTTTCCATTTATTTCTCTATATATTTTTTTTCACCATGTGTGAATCCAAGTTGTGTTGCCTGGTGATATGAGAGCTAAGGGTGCTCCCATGAAGTGTGAGGTCTTTTGGATTTGTAAGCATGATCTATGAGGTGATATTTTTTTCTAAACCACTATCTATGTTGCCAATGTGGGTGGGATATTAGAAAAATTCACAAAAATAATGAGTGATGTAAAGGACATTGGATGCCATGGAAAAAGGTTTAAGTAGAGTTTTCTAAATTTTTAGAGGGAAGATCCTAGTGACTTAAGGATGAGGACCAAAATGAGGATGAAGATCAAGGGTGAGCCAAAGGTCCAAACTTGGACTTAGGAGAGGAGAGGTTGTTGCAATCCATCTTGAGGATTCACAAATACATGCAAATGGAGGTGGAAAGTTTTGGTGGATCACTAAATATAGAAGAGTTGAGAGTTTGATGACACCATAGACATACAAAGGGTGGAGATAGCTCGAACCAAGTAAAAGGATGTGTCACACTATGGTGGAAGGAGTCACAATTATAGAGAATAAAAAACACAATGAGAGGACCACATGTTGGTATCAAATGATTGTCAATTTGGGAGGAGAGTTCTTGCATGTAAACTACTAATTAGATATTTAGAAGAAGGTCCAAATTCCATGACAATGCAAGTTTGGTTGAAGGATTACACCAAAGAGTTCTACAAACTCATCATTTTTTTGGATAACATAACCTACACTAGGAGAAGGGTGTGTAGTACATCAATAGGTGGAACCATCTAAGTGGAGATGAGTATGGCAAGGCTCTATACGATAGATGAAGCTTACTTGGGTGCCTAGAGAGATAAGGAGAAGTTCAATAGATGAAAACTAAATGATACTTGAGGAAAGGGAGAAAAACTAGAAAAGGTGGAACAATTGCAAAAAATATCTCAATGAGGTCAAGAAGGGAGGGATTATCTCTCAACTAGTAAGGGGTGGGTATGGTGGCACAATTCCAAGGAAATACCAAATATGATCTAAAGTCTTTGAAAGATAATTTTGTATCACTTGCTTCAATTATGGACAATTAGACCACCAAGCCATTAGTGATATATCACAAGTTGATGAGGATTCAATAGCATTAGCTAATGGAGTTGAGTATCCTAAGCATGGAGAGACTTTCATGATGAGGAGAGGGTTGTCATGTTCAACTTGAACACATGCATTGAATTCAATCTCTTGGAGAACATGATCATGTATCTGACAAATACTCAACAAAACCTAAAATATTGACCACAACATATTGCTAATATATCCAACTAATCATACCTAAAAATTAGGGTATACATGACAAGTGGACCTCTTCTTTATCAACATATCTAGCCCAATCCACAATTACAAGTCCTTTTATATTCATTGTCCTACAAAAAGTCAATACCCAATGGTAAAAGCACATAGACAATTGGATTTTCAAAATGTTGTGTTATAGCTGTAAATATGATACTCAAAATAATACTATATTTCTTTTTTTAATCATTTAATAAGATATTACAAATTTATTAGAATTTCATCTCAATGTTATAGGAGATTTCCTATAACTCCTTAACATGGATGAGTTGTTTTAACGTCTTTTAATGCAAACAAATAAATCACAACCAATTAATAAGTAATTATTGTATGACGCATTAACAAACCTATGAGAATGATGTAATATTCCCAAACACCCCTTATTGCATCATTCTTCAAATGGGGATAGGTGGACTAACAACACTTGATGAACTTATCTAGTCTAGTTCACGAAAAATCACAAGAGTAGGAACATTCATGTGTACTGCTAGCAAGAAATAGTGGAACTTGCCTCACTATGCTTCTTTGGTAGGACTAAACATAATGGGATTTTATCCAATGATAGGGAAAAATACATTTATCCAAGGAACTAAGGATAGAAACAAAATATTCTATCCAAGGTCATACAACAAATTTGGATAGGTACAAACACACCTATCCAACACAAAATTTATGAATAGGGACAGATGGACATGTTCATAACAATTATTGTTGTGAACACACATTTCTAATCATAATTACCAACTTTCATGATTAGGGATAAACAGATCCAATTGAACTATCACTCAAAAAATGTGATTGGAGACAAACACATTTAATCACAAACAACCAACAATTATGATTGTGGAAAAAAACTTCCAATCACAAACACAAACTCTAGATTTTATTTAGAAAGTGTATTCCTCCTCATTGTTCTCATGTGGAGGGTCTTAAGTAGCCACCTCAAAAACAATGTCATGTCCTCCAAAATTGCAACACTAAAATATAAAACATTGAAATACAAATAAATAAATAAATAGAGTAAATAAATAAGATTCATATCAACAATTTAATATTATTACAATTATAATTATTGCAAGATAACATTATAATTATATATAATATAATATTGACAATTTAAATATTATTAATCATAATATATAAATACTAAAAACAAATATATTAAGAAACATAAACAAATAAAATATAAAGTAATAAATATAAAATAATAAATATAAATAATACAAAACAAAATATAATCACCATTGTTAATATGCATTGACTATTATAAACTAAAGCAAAAATTAAAGACTTAAAAGCACGACAGCGATGGGAACAATTAATATCAAGGGGAATCGTAACCATTCAAGAGGTCATCTCTTTTTAGAAGAGATGCCTCTCTTCACTTTAAAAGGGAGGATATAAAACATGAAGAATATAGGGGGAATATGAAGATGGAATGAAGGAATAATACATTGAGCAGCAAGCTTAACATATATATATAAATATGTTATTTACAATAATGATATATAAATAATTATGTATACATATTTAAATAGAATATATATATATATATATATATACATATTCATATAGAAATACTTATATATATATACTTAAACATTGAATTCAATTAGAAATGATGATATATATATATATATATATATAATATGTATGGATAAGTAGATATGTGAATCATTTGTGAATATACAAATGATACACATGGCAATTATTAAGCCTTATAAGTAATGATGAATCTTTAATATAAACATAAGTAGATTATGTATATTTATGAATTGTTCTCACCCTATGATCAATCTAGTATGAGGTTGAAGGAGGTGAGTAAGGAATCAAAAAATGTGGAGATACAAAAACTCAGCTGAGACTACTCACTTAGTTTTAATGTTTAGTTATCTTCAATTTGACATAACCATGATGCATGAACCTTGTTTCCCAACCGATCTATGTACTATTAAATGTAACCAATGAACTTATTCATTGGAATGCACATAGTCACTTCTGATGTGTTAGAACCATGCCTTCTTGATATCAAATCTGGAAACAAACTTCACTAGACTGGAAATCAACAGTGTATTTAAGCGGACTATGTATTCCTTGACGGATCATAGGCCAAATGGTTTATCTTCTATGGATATGGTTCTAATGATGATCAATCTGCTTTTATATTCGATTTTTGCAAATATTGGACTTGTAGGATGTATTGAATTGTAAAATAACATAATGAACATGTAGACATGAATATTGCTTAATTTAGTTCTGTATTCTAATATACCTTCATATTAGGATTCAAGGAACTGTTTGATCATATTAAATAATCTTATTGCATAATATGTGTAAATAAAAATGAGGTACTAATGACTGCATATTTGGTGATTGCATATCAATTGTTTGAATTGTGATTGTAATCCTGCTAGGAGAGTTGAGTCATGATTTAAGTGGTTTGTCTAAAAACTTCACCCAGGTTCCACCCCATTGGACCAAGCAAGGGTTGGGCAGTTTTCCCCACATAGCCATTGCAAGGGTTGGGTCATGGAGGGGTGAGGGTCCCACCTTAGATTCTGTCCCACAGGCCCAAGCAAGGGTTGGGCAATATTCTGCCCCGCTGGCCCAAAGCGAGGGTTGGGAAATAGGAGGTGGTAGACTATTGGCCCCTTAGGGATTCTCCTCTCCTGATGGGCTGAGTGACTCCTCTTATGTTTATCAATTTGTATTTATGATTATGTCTGATTTTGATATCTACATATTAATGCTAACACCTATGTTGTTAATGTGATGAATACAGATTCCAATCTAGGGTTATTGTATTAAAAGGACATTCATTCGAAAAGAAGAAACCCCAAACCTAATCAACAAGCAAATTCTAGGGAAGACAAATGGATTTTAGGGCAAGTCTAGGTAAGGGACATTACAAACAAATGCTTCATTATCATTCATAGCTAATTCCCTATTTGTTGTATTTATCTTTCCACCAAGGAGATCCTTGGCACGTTGAACAAAATTCATAATAATATGACCCTTTTTCTTACAATAATAGCACAACATTCTATACTTGGAAAACTAATTTCCTTTCATGTAGAAGAACTAGATTTAGAGGAACGATTAATATTATTTTTGAAAATCATTGTATATTACCCTAAATTGACTCATTTTTCTTGGCTCCTTTATCTTCAAGGTAAAATTTATAACTTCTAGAGTATCATTTAATTTGTTCAATATGAGTTATTATTACCATAGCTAGGAAGCATACTATTCAGCAAAATAGATTTTGCATCAACATCATCTACCTTGGATTTTATCTTGTTGCGTGAAAATAATGTAATCAAATTTTTCAATAGATTACGCTATCTAGATTTCAGCCACAGCTATTTGAGATATAATCTCTCCTCTCAGAAAGGGGAGGCACCCTTCTTACTGCTAATAGAAGGTATAGTAAAACTTACGAAATACTTACAAAATGTACACTATACCTATGAAATGGGAGGGTGTGTTACATTCATACTTCTCTCTTTTTTCAGAGAAGATGTTTACAATGCTTCACGATTTGAAAGTTCTAGATCTAATAACTTGAAACTTAACAAAAAGCAGTAATGCCGATATCTCTATCTTGTCAAAGCAAAGCGTAGAAACACCAGATATGATTTATAATAACAAAAGAAAAGTAAAAGGGAAAGCACATGAAGGCACAAATTCATTTCATAGCTTTTTCAATGTTGGATCTGTAGAAGTATCGTTTATCGCATTAGAAGCACAAAGTCTTCTTAGATGCAACAATTCCTCAAACCGCATGAACGATTACAAGCACAAAGTCTTGTAGATATTTCAACCAAAACATTCATACATAAAAGAAAATCCAAATAATAGATGTAACACAAAGTTTACATAAACTACTTGAATCCCTCCAGATCTCATAAACTAGTCACCACCAATATAATCAAATCATAAGATAATCGATCCCAACACAAAGTCTGGTATGCAATCCTCTTCTTTATTGATTAGATCTAGATTCACAAAATTGAATACAAAGCTTCAATGTTTGTTTCAAAGGAGTAGCACTTCATTGCAAAATATCCAAAGGTAACTATTACAATAGATATCTCTCATATTTATAGAAAAGAGAGATGAGTAAATTTAGGAAATTAGGTGAGCAAAAATAGGAAACCCTAACCTAACTAAGTGTAATTTTTCTCTAGGAAGCTACGTCTCAAATTTTTGGTGTAATTATAATTTTCAAAAAGACATTTAAGATGTCAAAAACTATTTACAAAATGCATATGGGAATACATCAAAACATTCAACACTGGGAGATCAGGAATCTTCATGGTTTGTTGCTTGGGCGCGGAAGTCTTCATATTTCTTCCTAGTCTCCTGCATGAATTTATCATCCAGACCAACGGTATAATCCACTATGGTGTGAATTCTTGTGATCGGCCTTCTGGCGGATGAATGGATTTTCTTGCACCTATTGCATGGTGGCTTCTTTGTAGATCTGGGATAGTTCACTAGATTGGAAAATGTCACCTTCAGGATCACTTGATGAAATATGGAGAGAAACTACAAGGATGGTGAATCAACAAACGCTAGAAGAAAAAGTAGCATTGGGAAGTGTAAAGCGAGAAAATAATGTGGAGAAAGAATGATACAAATGTTGAGACACACAAAACAAGGTGAAAAACTGACGAAAAGTGGTTCGGAGCGAAATTGGAAAGATTTGAAGTGTTTTTGGTCAAGTGCAGGAAAAAGTGCAATGGCTCCAAAAGAGTGCACTTTTGCATTTTTACTTAGTGAATTTTTGGTTAGGAAAAAGTGTCAGGGCACTGAAAATCAGCGCCCTTACACCTGGGGGAATTTTGACTTTGGTGCAATGGCGCTGAAAAAGTGCGCCATTGCACCTCAGTGTTAGTTTTTGACAAAATATATCAGGGCGCTGATTTTTGGCGCCCTGACACTTTGGCTTGGAACTTCAAAAATTTGACAAGTGTGGGGTATTTGAAGAGGATAAGAAAAATGTGACTCAAAAATAATATCATGGGAAGAAAGAAAATAGAAAACATACCTGAAAGAATTAAGCAAGGTTGAACCAAAATCTTGAGAGAAACTTGAAAGAAGATGAAAACGCGTTTTTGCTTGGAGAATGAAATCCCAAAACTTTGGAGAGGTGAAGAACAAGTTAAAAATGAAATGGAATGAATAAGAATCACTTTTAAGTGATTTGGAAGTGTTTAAAATCAACTTAAGCTGACCAACTAATTTAGGCATGAAAAGTGGCACATTCAGTGAAAAGTGCAAACAAGCTTAGAAAGGGCGCCCTAGCCAAAAATTGGCTAAGTTACAAAGTTAAGTGCAATGGCGCACTTTTTTAGCACCCTTGTACCAAAGTTCAAAATCACTTAAGTGCAAGGGTGCTGATTTTGTGCGCCTTTGCACTTTCAACACTTAGTCATTTTTCCAAAGTGAAGTAGAGCGTTGTTTTTCAGGACAACTGCACTTTTCACTATTTTACTAAGTATTGACAGTGAGGGCTCGCAAAGGTACTCATTTCGAAGGTCTTCACGAGACAAACATGGGGAGATTCTCAAATTGACTACCTAAGACTTTGGAACACATTTTGAGGTGGATTGAAAATCACCTCGTTTTGCATGTATGAACATTACCAACCTAGGAAACAAACAAGTTTCGTAGGGGGTTATCCATGGAATGAGCGCTACTAACTTCCATGATAACAGCTGGCTCCTGTTTGGTATATTTCTTCAATCGTTATTTGAAATGAATGAAGGGAGAAGAAATCGAGAATTCAAGTGCCTTCATCCATCCATTGGGCAATAGAGTCGAGCATGACTGACACAAAGAAAATTTACGAAAACAAGACGCAAACTTATGCAAATGCACTTATTAAAAATGTAAAAACCTACCTAATTAAAACTAGCTATCAATGAAATCTTCTCAAATGAAACCATTCACAGGTTCAACAAAATAGCTTCCTTTCCTCAACAGCTCGCAATGCCTTACATGATCATTAGTAGCTACATGTAGATGAAGTTGAGGCACCGTTTCTTGAAAGAGATGAACATGTTCAGCTACCTCTAAAAATATATCAGATATACTGCTGCTCCAGAATGAATCATTGAATTCAGACTGCTCCTACGCATCTATAAATACATCTTTAGGTGCATTCTCAAGTTTATCTTCACGCTCAAGTACAAGTGGAACCTCTTTCTTCCCGTTGGCCTCCAACCAAGAAAGATGTCTTATGGTACATCCCATTGATCAGTCAAAGATTGAATGCTCCTTACTAGTTTCTACTTGAACAACTGATTCATCAACCATGGCAACCTCATGTTGATCGGAAAGATCTACTTCATACGATTTAGATGAAGATATGACTGCACTGCATACTTTAGTATGTTGTTCGCCATCTTCAGACTTGGAAAAATCTGAATTATTAATAAGAAGGTCCTCATCATGCCTTTGGGAAGTTCTTTTATGCAACACGTGTTCAATTTCATGACCTTGAAACACAGATGCATTATTTTCAACTTGAATGAGACATTCATGCATGTCCATCTTTTCATCTTTTCAGATCTCAAGACAAGATTGTCTTCATTCACTTGAATTTCAAAAAAATGAATTTCATCTTTTTGCTTTTCATCAATGGCTATCTGAGACTGCATAAACCAGAATTGGGAGTCACCAGCTATGTCTGCTTCCTTTTCTAGGAAGAGAATAGCGAGATCACTTGGATTGGAGTCAAGATGTTTTGCTACTACTTTTAATAATGGTGCCTCAAGAGCAAGCCTCTTCAGAGGTGAAGATAACTTGTGTTGATTCCCAATAGCAAAATTATGAGCAACATTTGAAAGTGAACTCCCTGGTACGTCCTTGCGAGGCATAGAAAACATACCTTGAGCTAGCTTCTTTTTTAGGAGAAGTAGATCATTTTCCAACCTTTGGACCATAGGATATGTCCTTGTGATTGAAGAAAATAACTCCAAAGAAGGGATTTCTTCAGATTCATTTGATTCAATTCTTATTTACCTAGCAAGAATGAGATCATCTTCAATTTTTGTAGCCAAGGTCTACACAACTGCAAGAGTAGCTGGGATTGCTCTTCTCAATAGGAAACCAACCTCGGGTACTTGATCATTTACAAAGAAACATTTCAAATTCTCAGTTGTAGGTTGAGAAATAGTTGGAATTCTTCATTTTCAACTTGTTGAAGTTAGCAATTAAGTCGCGCATAGGCATGAGAGATTCCTTCTTCAACTGAGAGAGCTGAGCCAACAAAGCATGAGCATCTTTAGGAGGTTTGAACCTTTCTTCAAACCCGGCTATGAGAGTTGCCCAGTTTGTGATGGTACATGGCGCCAAATGATAAAACCAATCTGTAGCGACACCTTGGAGAGTCTCCACAAACAGCCTTACAGATACATCTTCATGTTCAACACCATGAACTCCACAAGCGATGTAGAAAGCAACAACGTGCTCATCAGGATGTCATTTTCCATCACCAAAAAACTTGGGAAAGTTATTTCGTGAGCCTTCAGGAAGAGCATGTAGGGGTAGAGCCAGACTCAACGGACTAAAAAAAATTCCCCAAGGACCTTGAGCAGCGATTTACATGTCCTTGGTGAAAGCTTGAAAAACTTACAAGAAAATAAATTACAATGAAGGACACTGGTATACTTCAAATGAAAACATGAGTATTTTGAATGCGTATCGTGTCCCCAGCGGACTCACCAAAAAATTGTTGGGTGACAATAATGTAATCAAATTTTTCAATAGATTACGCTATCTAGATTCTAGCCACAACTATGTGAGATATAACCTCTCCTCTCAGAAAGGAGAGGCGCCCTTCTTACTGCTAATATAAGCTATAGTAAAACTTACAAAATGTACACTATACCTATGAAATGGGGGGGGGGGGTGTTACATTCATACATCTCTCTTTTTTCAAAGAAGATGCTTACAATGCTTCACAATTTGAAAGTTCTAGATCTAATAACTTGAAACTTAACAAAAAGCAGTAATGTCGATATCTCTATCTTGTCAAATAAAAGCGTAGAAACACTAGATATGATTTATAATAACAAAATAAAAGGAAAAGGGAAAGCTCATGAAGGCACAAAGTCATTCCATAGCTTTTTCAATGTTGGATCTATAGAAGTATCGTTTGTCGCATTAGAAGCACAAAGTCTTCTTAGATGTAGCAATTCCTCGAACCGCATGAACGATTACAAGCACAAAGTCTTGTAGATCTTTCAACCAAAACATTCATACATAAAATCAAATCCAAATAATAGATGTAACAATTCTTTTACATAAACTACTTGAAGCCCTCTAGATCTCATACACTAGTCACCACCGATATAATCAAATCATAAGATAATAGATCCCAACACAAAGTTTGGTATGCAATCCTCTTCTTTATTGATTAGATCTAGATTCACAAAATTGAATACAAAGCTTCAATGTTTGTTTCAAAGGAGCAACACTTCATTGTAAAATATCCAAAGGTAACTATTACAATAGAGATCTCTCATATATATAGAGAGATGAGTAAATTTAGGAAATTAGGTGAGAAAAAATAGGAAACCCTAACCTAACTAAGTGTAATTTTTCTCTGAGAAGCTACGTCTCAAATTTTTGGTGTAATTACACTTTTCAAAAAGACATTTAAGATGTCAAAAACTATTTACAAAATGCATATGGGAATGCATCAAAACATTCAACACTGGGAGATCAAGAATCTTCATGGTTCGTTGCTTGGGTGCGGAAGTCTTCATATTTCTTCCTGGTCTCCTACATGAATTTATCATCCAGACCAATGGTATAATCCACTATGGTGTGAATTCTTGTGATCAGCTTTTTGGTGGATGAATGGATTTTCTTGCACTTGTTGCATGGTGGCTTCTTTTTAGATCTGGGATAGTTCACTAGATTGGAAAATGTCACCTTCAGGATCACTTGATGAAATCTGGAGAGAAACTGCAAGGATGGTGAATCAACATACACTAGCAGAAAAAGTAGCATTGGGAAGCGTGAAGTGAGAAAAAAATGTGGAGAAAGTGTGATACAAATGTCGAGACACGGAAAACGAGGTGAAAATTTGACAAAAAAGTGGTTTAGAGCGAAACTAGAAAGATTTGAAGTGTTTTTGGTCAAGTGCAGGAAAAAGTGCAATGGTTCCAAAAAAGTGCGCTTTTGTATTTTACTTAGTGAATAATTGGTCAGGAAAAAGTGTTAGGGCGTTGAAAATCAGCGCCCTTACACTTGGGGGAATTTTGACTTTGGTGCAATGGCGCTGAAAAAGTGTGCCATTGCACCTCAGTGTTAGTTTTTGACAAAATATATTAGGGCGTTGATTTTTGGCACCCTGACACTTTGGCTTGGAACTTCAAAAATTTGACAAGTGTGGGGTATTTGAAGAGGGGAAGAGAAATGTGACTCAAAAATAAGATCATGAGAAGAAAGAAAATGGAAAACATACCTAAAAGAATTAAGCAAGGTCAAACCAAAATCTTGAGAGAAACTTGAAAGAAGATGAAAACACGTTTTTGCTTGGAGAATGAATGCCCAACAATTTGGAGAGGTGAAGAACAAGTTAAAAATGAAATGGAATGAATAAGAATAACTTTTAAGTGATTTGGAAGTGTTTAAAATCAACTTAAGTCGACCAACTAATTTAGGCATGAAAAGTGGCACATTCAGTGAAAAGTGCAAACAAGCTTAAAAAGGGCGCCCTAGCCAAAAATTGGCTAAGTTACAAAGTTAAGTGCAATGGTGCACTATTTTAGTGCCCTTGCACCAAAGTTCAAAATCACTTAAGTGCAAGGGTGCTGATTTTGTGTGCCTTTGCACTTTCGACACAGTCATTTTTCCAAAGTGAAGTAGAGCATTGTTTTTCAGGACAACTGCACTTTTCACTATTTTACTAATTATTGACAGTGAAGACTCACAAAGGTACTCGTTTTGAAGGTCTTCATGAGACGAACATGGGGAGATGCTCAGATTGACTACGTGAGACTTTGGAACACATTTTGAGGTGGATTGAAAATCACCTCGTTTTGCATGCATGAACATCACCAACCTAGGAAACAGACAAGTTTCGTAGGGGGGTTATCCGTGGAATGAGCGCTACTAATTTCCGTGATAACATATCTCAACTAGTTGATTTATCAAGGAACAAAACTTACTAATATGTTGGACAACAATGTCACCTTCGACCATTTTTAACCCAAATAAATTTTTCTTTAGGCCCGTCTTTGCAATTGGCATTTGTGATACAAACAAAACACTAGGATCATCCTACGCATGCTTTGAGGTCTTTGAAAATAAATATGGTGAAGGTATGTGTATGAAATTCGAAGACTATTCAAAGTTGTCCTTTGATATTTTTTTTCCTCTTTAAGATCCCATCAACATCAGATGGCTTTGTTATAGTCTCATTCACAACATCCCATAAATCCTTTTCAATACAAATTAGCTAAAGCTTGACTTGGCTGCTGTGGAAGTCTTTATCTTTAAATTTCTCAATAGTGAATACATTATTTTTCTCCTATTTTTTAAGAGAAATTATAATTTTCCCCTATGATGATTGATAACATCCCTCTTTATTATTTTGATCTTACATTTAAATCAATTCATTGACAATCAAACAACAATTTAACACAATTTGAAGTAGCATCAATGAATAAAATTAGTTTTTTGTACCCCTTATATCCCTACTCCCTTTAATTAAATCTTTCAGAATCTCAACCTATCCTTCATCAATCTTTTCCTACATATCCTTGGGATACTTTCCAAATTCCACCTTTGTAAACATGTAAAAATGACCTAATGTATATCACATATCCTAAACTGCAATTTTCCATTATCGACATCACTTTCATTATCACTATTGTATTTCATCTCGTTAACATCATTAATCCCCTTTTTAACATCATTTACATCATTAACCCTGTTTTCCTCTATTAATTGAATAATCTTTAATTATTTAATTAATTCACTATATTGTCACCTAATCTAACTTTATTCCCCCTGATTAATTAAATAAACATCAATTATTTAATTATGGCACTAATATACCCTATTCATCTAAATCAATTAAATTTTTATCATTAATAATTTAATTAAACCACTTTCCCTTCTCTAAAATTGAATAATTAAATCAATTATTCAAAATCATTCCACATGCTCAACAAACAAATACATCTTTATTTAAGTCAACGAAAACTTGCACGTTCATCTCCAATATTATTTAATTATCCCCACTCCCTTTTGGATTGAGTAAATCATGACCATTGATTTCTCACTCTAATTGGTTAACTAACCCATCTATTTATCAATCCCACTAACCACTCAATCTGATTTCTCAATCCCACCAATCATTCCAATCTAATCCCACTGATTATCCAATTAAAATCCTTAATTAGATCAATAGGAGGAGTTAATTGACCAATCTATTTCCTCTCAATGGTTCTCAACTGTTGATTGTGATCTTTCACTATTGAATCTCGATCATTCATCTAAAACCTAAAAATCTATAAAACAACCTTCTTTCTTCTAAAACATGATCAGAGAATCTAGAGAATTTGTGGAGAGGTTATGTCAAAATAGCCATTGAGCCACATTGAGCAAGTTTACACCTTTGATCACCATTAACACACTTTTTTAAGATTTTACAACAATAATGAAGGCTTTGTATTGATCCAATTCAATCCAACATCAATACAAATTACAGTTTTTCATGGCATGGTAATACTGTAATGCTTAAATTTAGTTATGTTTTCTTTATGATTGCATTGCTTGATTGATTTCATTGTTTTATAATTTCATTTCATGAGTATGGATGGGATTTGATCTTTCTTTGATCTCTTTCATTTGATTTCATTGTTGTTTTCATATGCTTAATTTCCCCCCTTACATTAATTGGCACACTCGATGGGACCTAGGTCCTTAACACTAATATTTTCATAAGTTTTTTTGAGCAGTTATAGGTCCCGAAACACTAACGTCTTTTGCAGGAAACACTATTGTTGCTTGAAACATGAAAGTCCCAAAATATGAACATGGTCATCTTTACAGTTTTACTGCGGTCGTCCCAAGGTTGACTGCTATCGTCCTAAAGTAAACCGCTATCATCAAAAAGGTCGCTATTGCCTGTTTTGTATTGCAATTTTTTGAAAAAGCTAACATTTACAAGGTTGCTTTTGTCCCAAACAGGCTTTTAGTAATACTCTTTCTATACAACTATTGTCTGACATTGTTACAATCATTTCAGTGAAAAGGTCACAATTGTACTAAATAGATCCGCTACTATTATGCTTTTTGTTCTACTTCCATTTGTAAAGTTTTTTTGGGGATTTTTTTATTTGCCTAACCCTAACCATTTGTTGTTTGTTGTGCTTTTGAGGTTTTCTAACATTGGTGGTGCAACCCTTATAGGATTATGGCGCATTTCATGTGAACAACCAAAAATTTTCTTGCAAAGTTGACGAACGGTTCAAGGCCTTTAAATTTTTAAAGCATTTTTAGTTAAAACATTTCATTTTGGTCCTCCTAAAGTTAAACCTACAAATCTCACATCTCATTTTGGTGCTCCTAAAATTGAACCTACAAATATCACATCTCATTTTGGTGATCCTAAAATTGAACCTACAAATCTCACATCTCATTTTGGTGCTCCTAAAATTGAACCTACAAATCTCACATCTTATTTTGGTGTACCTAAAAAGAACATACGAATTCCATATTTCATTTTGGTGCAATAAAAATGAACATGACTAATCAATTTTTTCATTTTGGTCCCATTAGAACAAACACATTTTCAATTGGCGTTATTAAAATGAACTTATTTTCAATTTGGTGCAATAAAAATGAACACAACTTGAAATGTTTACTTTGGTGCATTAAAAAATTGGTGACAAATCTTCTTGATTCAATTTGGTGCATAAAATTGAACAAATCTTTTATGATTGAAAAATGATCTCTTGCTTGAAGTCTCAGATGTTTTGAACTTGGTGCATCTAAAAAATGAATTGGTATCTTTAAACACTTAACTTTTGGGGCTTAAATCAAATTGTTATGAATTGTATATTGTGTTCACCATGATTGGCAAGTTGAGTGTGTATTATCTCCCCTTATGTCTCTTGATGATCCTAGGTGACAAGAAACACTTTGGGATTTTTTGCACTTTTTTGTGGTCACCCAATTTTTAGGACAAGGGCTTGCTAATGAGATACATCCCACACTGGAGAACTCATATAAGTGACCCTAAAAGAACATTTTTCAGTGGGCTATATTAAATTTGTGAAATCAAAATAAAGTAGCTTATATCTGGGTGGGAATAACATATAATGCCTCATCCTTATCTAAACGTAATGGGTTAGGAACAACTAAATCCTTAAGTGGCTTGCATTTGAATTATACGTCGTAGTCTTTGTGATTGTCACTAAATACCTTGTTTTAGAAGCCTATCTAGTTTTCTGAAATGTCCTTCAAAGTAGTGCATGGGAATAACACTATTCCCAGAAGTTACTTACCATGTCAGATCTATAGTTGAGACATAAATCATAAAGGGAATGGACTCTCTTTTCTTAAAGTATCAAGACAATACATTTCCTTGATATATCCTATTTGTCCCCTCTATAGATTTGATTAGATCCCTTTCAAGGGTGAGGTAAGCCTACAAAGAAAAGCATACCTTTTATTCATTGGGATGTGTTGGTTGATAATCTACAAGATATCGTATTGGATCTCAAATTTTTTGTTGTATGCATCACTTTCCATCAAAAACATTAGATCAAGAAAATATCTCAAAATTGCAAACTTATCCAATAAACTGTTGTCAAAGAAACTAGAAATTTTGGAAATAGAGCCATAACTATCATTTATGTCACTATCATCCTAAGTTTTCACTGCTACTATGAAAAAATTCACTATCTTCCTCACTGATTCACCAGTAAAAAATATAAACAAATACCACTATTGCTAGAAGTGTTACATTCATCCTGAAAAAGCAACTACTATTGTCCTAAAAATTGTCGCTACTGTCCTAAATAAAAACCACTATTGTCCTACAATCTGGTGCAAATCAAAATTGGTCCAAAATTGGTTAATCCATCATCTTTTGAAACATAAATAATCAGACCTACACCAAATCACATTAGCATAATTTCATAGTATCAGTAAATCAAAACATCAACTTAGTTTTAAGGCACAAATCAAACACAACTTGGATTATCCTCTTTCTCCCATTTTCTAAGATATTAACATCAACCTTTTCTTGCAACCTCAAGGCTAGTTCAAGTAGAGTATCAACATATCCTATAAAAATAGAGCAAAATATCAATCCAAATCTTGTACACCTTGTTTCCTAAGATTAGCGTCATCTCAAAACATCCAACAAATCATACATACTCTCATCCTAGGGTCTTGAGTATCAAACATACAATCAATATCAAACAATCAACACCTTTGACCAAAAGGTTTTCACACATCATCCTCATACATCATTTTAACAAAAAAATCACAAAAACAAAACACCATCCCATTTCATAGTTAGTGATCAAAAAATTCACTAAGGTCTTCAACTTGTTTATGACAACAATGAGATCTCAACACAAAAAAAGAATGGAGGACAATAAGAGTAGTTCTAGTGCACCCAAGATGAACACCACTAATGAGGAACTTCAATCATGGGGTTATAATCCAAATGAACTTTCAACTCCTCGAGGACAACCCACATTTAAAGCTACACAAAATCAACCACCTAGTGAGGATGAAATACTTCTTAGGCATAAAAATGGAATTGCAAGACAAAACCAACCTCCTAGTTCTAAAACTTACACCATAGAAGAATATGATAGTGATGAGGAACTTACCGATGAAAAACACTTAGAGCACTCCCAAGATCCTAAGATGCAAAAAATTATGGACAAAATGCTTGGGAAGAACACAAACTCATATTTCCTTACACTAGCACAAAGTGGTCCCAAACTACCCATAGACTTCAAAGTGGAAATTCTTAAGGATCTTGATCTCATTCCATCAGGAGATCAAACAATGGTTAGACATATACCAAGACCAATGGTGGATCCCAAGATACCACCCTTGTTCTCACAAAATAATGAGCAATCTAAACCCCAACCTATGGATAACCCATTATTTAGGCAACCATCACAAATTGAGCAAGCAGTGGTATCCCAACAATATCAAGGAAATTCAACTCGAAACATGCCACAACACAACACTATGTAGAACATGGGAAGCCTTCCAACAAGACCAAAACAACATGTATTGGACCCACAAGGAAACATCCAATCACAAAGACAATACATGCCACAACAAACATCATATTATGACCCTTCAAATAACACACAATATCAACAAGGGCAATCATAACAAATTCCACAACAACAAGGTGTACCCCAAATGATCTACCAAGGTACTCCTCAAGTTCCACAAGAGGGTGCACTCCAAACAAACTACCAAGGTACTCCTCAAGTTCCACAACAACAATGTGTACTACCAAATGCACTACCAAGGTACTCCTAAAGTTCCACAACAACAAGGTGTACACCAAATGAACTACCAAGGTACTCTTCAAGTTCCACAACAACAAGGTGTACCCCAAATGCAATATCAAGATAATCAAGTTCCACAACAAGGTGTGTACCCCAAATGAACTACCAAGGTACTCCTCATGTTCCACAACAAGAAGGTGTACCCCAAACATACTACCAAGGTACTCCTCAAGTTCCACAATGACGAGGTCTACCCCAAATGAACTACCAAGGTACTCAACAAAATACACAACATCAAGGTGTACCCCAAACACACTACCAAGGTACTCCTCAAGTTCCACAACATCAAGGTGTACCCCAAACACACTACCAAGGTAATCCTCATAATCCACAACATCAATGTATTCCCCAACAACCCCAAGGTGTACCTCAAACACACTACCAAGGTATTCCTCATAATCAAAAACACCAAGGTATACCACAAGCCCACTACTAAGGTATACCTCGAACACATTATGGTGTTCCATAAACAACAACTAAAACTCCTATTCCACAACAATAAGGTGTACCTCAAACACATTACCACGGTATCCCTCAAAATTAATATCAAGGAGCTACACACAATCAATGCCAAGGTATACCTCAAAAATAATATCAGGGTATACCACAAACTCAACATATCTACAACACATAAGGACTCAATCCTCCTTACGCACAACATGGTCATCAAGGTCCCATTCCTACACAACATCCCATTTATAACCAAACAAATGGCATAGGACAACAAGACTACAACGCACAAAATCCTCAATCAACCACACCAACTAACGACATAAGCATGCAACTACAAACCCTCAACCAAAGAATATCGTACATCCAAATCAAAAATCCAAAAAAGAGCTATGCTCTACAAGATATATGTCCATTTCCATTTAATTGAAACTTATCTATGATACCTTTCCCCAAGGGCTTTGAAATACCAAAATTTGATAAGTATAAGGGAAGAGGGGATCCAATAGAGCACATACAAGAATTATTAGATGCTTGAATGGATTTACAATGCAGTGATACCTACTTAATGAGCCTATTCCCATGAAGTCTTGATGGGGCCACTATCGAGTGGTTCTCTTTTCTATTGCTTGGTATCAAGACATTCGATGAGTTGTCAGAAAAATTTTCAACCATTTCTCATACAATATAGAGTAGGATATAACTATCCTTGATCTCTAAAAAATTAAAAAAATCCAAGGGGATTCATTTTCTTCATATCTACAGAGATGGAGACACAAAGCCAACAAATGTAAATATCCCATTCCTAAGAAACAGCTCATAGACATCTTCATCTCTAACATACACGTAGTCATTAACTACCAACTCATAGTATTGTTCCCTAGTAACTTTGAGGAGGCTATTGAAAATGGTTTTCTCATCAAAAGAGCTCTCATCACAAGGGGATTAATTAAACTCTACAACCCTAAGGATCAAAATTCTAGTTCAAATGATAAACCAAAGATATGGGCAAAGAACAAAAATGTAACTGGCAAAGTGGTTGATGCTAAAGTTGTACAAAACATACAAACTCCCAATGTGCCACAAAATCATGTTCAAACAACACAACAAATCTATAATCCAAACAATGTGCCAAAAAACCAACGAAACAATCAACAACCAAATCAAGGACAGGATGGTCAAAGGAGGCCGCCAAGGCAATATGACCAACCTAGAAGGAAATTCACTCTATTGGGAGAATCCCTTGAGGTAATTATGTACAAACTAGTCCAATCAAACCTCATCAAGGTTAATGACATAACAATCTATGAGGAGCCAAACTTCAAACCCCCTTGGTATAATGAGAACAACAAATGTGAATTTCACAAGATCAAGGGTCATACCACCAACAATTGCATGAGGCTCAAAAATATTGTGCAAGACTTAATAAAAAAGGAAGTTGACATAGAATCTTGTCTTGGAAATAAAGACTTTAAAATCTAAAAGGATCCAATCCCCAACCATTCTAGGGGAACTGACAAAGGTAAAGGGAAAGATTATCGTAAATCCAACTTTTCCTATGACGAACTCATAGGAAACATCTCTCAAGATGATCATACCATCAATGTTGTAACCATACTAGGTAGAGATCCTAAGTGTAACATAACTACATGAAGAGGGAGAGTTACAATCCAAGGAGACCCACCCCAAGCAAAGGCCACAAGAAAGCCATCAAATGACTACAACATTGTGGAACAATTAAACAAAACTCTTTCCTTAATCTCCATCCTTGAGCTTTTGAATTTGTCGCTAGCACATAAAGAAAATCTTGGAGAAAACCCATGTTGAAACATCAATCCCTAATGAAATTAATGAAAATCAATTTCAAGCCATGGTTGGTAACATCACCTCCGCCCATCATTTTGTCTTTTTCTAAGAAAGAACTTTCACAAAAATCTTTCCATAATCAAGATCTCTATCTAGAATTTTGTGTCCACAAGCACAAAGTCAAGAGAGTATTGATAGATAATGATATAGGCTTAAACATTTGTGCCCTAAAATTACTAAAACAACTGGGATATTCTGATGATGTAATATATAAGAACAAAAGTATCACCATAAGGGCTTATGATGATACATAAAGAAATTCATAAGGAACAATCAGAATTCCCATTCAAATAGGACCAAGGATAGAAAAGACAACATGTCAAGTATTGTATCTTGAGATACCATACAAACTTCTCTTGGGATGACCATGGATCCATGCCTTACAAGAAGTCCCTTCCACATTCCATTAGTGCTTAAAATTTCCTTACAATGATAAGGAAGATACAATATATACCAACCCTGAACCTTTTCATTACTACACAAAATTGGAGGAGAAGTAAAAATACCTAGCAACTACATATCTTTCCACTCTTTTTCATACATTGGCCCATCCTCATTAACTTCATCCTCCATTTCACCTCCATCAATTGAGCCATCAAAATCTGATCTCAAGATCCAATTGCTTGACAAAGGTTGTCGATAATACCATTTCAACCAATCCTTTTGCATTGGAATGCTTCCCCCAACACCAAAGACTTATGGAGGACCAAGAGAGATAAAGTGCGTTCAAGCTATTACAATGGAAGTCAAACCCACCACCTTCACCAAGTGGGGAGATAAGGAGGATGACGAAGTGTTTGACGAAGACCTATATTCATGGATTTACAAAGAAGAAGGATGGGAGAAACCACTACCTCCCCTTCCTATTGATCAAAATAATATAGGATATCAAATAGAAAAAAGCATGGTGTTCACTAGAAATGGTGGCCTTGGTCTACATGAACAAGGTATAAGAGAACCAATTATTATATAAAAGGGCCAGAAGAGTCTTGGACTAGGCTATGGTTCATTAGAGATGATAACCCCAAGCATCGAAAGCACCTCTTATTAGGAAGGAACTCCTTCTACTGATGTTGATACACCACATGATTGTGATTATTTAGATGACTACTTGTATATCCAAAACATATTTGGAAACCTTAACATAAATACCATAACTATTGAACCTACATCTGAAGATTACAACACTAAAGTGGATTCCAATGAATATGAATGGGATTCTTGTGCCTCTAGTGATTATAACTTGGATACCTTATGGAACCTTGATAAATATGTTATCCCTACCCTATCTATAACCTTAATAACCTTCGATGATTCCAATGAAAAAATACCCTTGCTTTAACCACAGTTAATAGACTAGGACCAACAACATCATACACTTGTTTTGGACTCATTCCAAAATGATGAAGCTATTGTGGAGTTCATGGGACTTCAAACTGATATACTATGAGGAGAGCATAAGGCTGATTTTGTAATGGATATTTATCAAGGAGCATATTTTGGAGGGGAGATTGCATCCTCCAATCGTAAAAATAAACTAATTTTTATAAAAATTAAAAAGAGGTATCCTAAGGAAAACCACAATGTGGCTTTATTAGATCAAGAAAAGAGGAAAAAAAGGATGTATCTGAGGGTGAAAACCTCTCTAAGATGCCTAAAGATGGAGGATTCAATCTCCCAATAACAAAATATCAAGAAACATTAGCACTCTTGGTTGAAGGTTATGAACCTATCAATGTGAGCACAACAAAGACACCAAAAATAATATATCATGCAGCTTCCCTCGATCCTAAGGAAAAGATAAACTTCTTAGCATTCATTAATGAATGTTAAATTAACTTTGCATGGACATATGCATACATGCCAAGGTTGGATCCAGCTTTGGTAGTACATCACCTAACAATGTTCCCTGGAGCTAAACCCATCAAACAAAATCTATGCAAGATGCACCCACAGATAGCACTCTTGGTCAAAGTAGAGCTTCAAAAACTTCTAGATGTGGGCTTCATCAGACCCATCAACTATCTTGAGTGGGTATCTAACCTTATAGCAGTGTCAAAACCCACTGGGGGCATATGATCTACATGGACTTTAGAGATCTCAACAATGCATGATCTAAGGATGACTTCCCTCTACCCAACATTGACATGATTGTGGACCTAACTACAAGGCATGAAATTTTGTCACTAATGGATGGTTTCTCTGGGTACAACCAAATAAAGATAGCCTCCAAAGATCAGCAAAAAACAACTTTCACCTGTGCATGGGGAACCTTTTGTTGGAACACCATGCCATTTGGTTTGAATAATGTAGGAGCAACATACCAGAGATCCATGACCACTATCTTCCATGATATGTTGCATATCACCATGGAGGACTATGTGGATTACATATTAGCAAAATCAATCAAAAGAAAAGATCATTTGGCTAACCTAGCCAAGGTATTTGACAGAGTGGAGGAATACAACCTACGTCTCAACCCAAATAAGTGTGTATTTGGTGTGACATCTGAAAAATTATTGGGTTGCATTGTATCAAGAGGAGGAATCGAGGTGGATCCTACCAATTTTAAAGCTATCCTAGAAATGCCTCCTCCAAAAACATTAAAATAGCTACGAAGTCCACAAGCTAAGCTTCAATCCATCAGAAGGTTCATCACATAGTTAGCAAACAAATGCCACCCATTCACCCATTTGCTACAAAAAGACATAACATTCAAATGGGATGGAAGGTGTGACCAAGATTTAACAGGTCAAGGATTATTTTCTCACTCCTCCAATGTTGATGCCTCCAATCCAGGATAAGGAAATGATTGTGTATGTATCTACAACAACGAAAACTTTAGGAAATATTTTAGCACAATTGGATGATCAATACAAGGAAATAGCAATATACTATATCAGTTGAACTCTGGTGGGATATGAATAAACTATACACCCATAGAAAGAGCATGTCTATTTTTTGTCTTCATAGCACAGAAGCTTAGGCACTACATATTAAATAGGAAAGTAAAGATGATATCAAAAGTGGACCCCTTAAAGTATCTACTTGAAAAGGAAACTCTTACAAGGTGAATCGTTAAGCGGGTAATGATACTCAATGAATTTGATATAGAATACATTGAAAAAAAAGCCATAAAGGGACAAGTAATAGTATATCAACTAGCACATGCACCTATGGGAGATCATCAACCTCTAGTATCATATTTTCCAAATGAAATCATACTTCTAACCGATCAGTCAAGTCATTGGACCTTGTACTTCAATAGATCATACACTCAACACAACTCAAGGGCTGGTATCCTATTTCTCACACCTGAAGGAGATAGTATACCCAAAGCTTACAAGATCACCTTCCTATGTACTAACAAAATTTTTGAATATGAAGCACTCATGACTGGACTAAAGATGGCCATAGAATGGAAGATAAAGGAACTGCAGGTCTATGGTGACTCCTAGCTAGTCATAAGGCAAGTAAATGATGAAGATCAGATGAAGGATGATAATCTCATGCCATACAAAAGAATGGTTGACATCTTCAAGCAATACTTTGTGGTCATCACCTTTGAACAAGTTCCCAAAATCAACAACAAAGCATCTGATGCTATGGAAACAATAGGTTCACTCTTGGACATACCCCAAAACATTCCCAAATACGAATTCCTTGTGGAGAAACTACTTATACCAGAATTTGATATCCCAGAATCAGAACTTGTATGTGATGTTGGTCCTAACTCACCTTGGTACCAAGACACATTTGCCTATATCTAGCATGGGATCATACCCCCTAACTTAATGATAAACCAAAAGAAAGCCTTTGTCTATAGAACTTCCTGATTCACCATCCTAGGAGATACCCTATACAAACAAAGTCTAGATGGTACATTACTCTGATGTCTCAATGTGGACAATCACAAACCATCTTATAAGAAGTGCATGAAAGTGTTTGTGGGTCTCACTCTAGTGGACCTAATCTAGTATAGAAGTTGTTGAGAATAGGGTATTATTGGCCCTCAATGGAGCAAGAATCCATTCATTATTCAAGGAAGTGTCACCAATGTTAATAGCATAATGATCTTGTTCACGCACCATCACAGTAGCTACGACCTATAACTACACCATGGCATTTCTCATAGTGGGGACTAGACTTGATAGGAAAAATATCTCTTGCTTCATCCAATGGGCACAAATTAATTATAATCGCAAAAAAATAATTTACAAACTGGATAGAGGCTATTCCTCTAACCTACATCATAGGGAAACAAATATCTAAGTTTATCTGAACTATTTGATATACTGATATCGCATTTCACAAACTATCATAACAGATAATAAAACTCCATTTGAAAACCAAGATGTCCACAAAAATTATTCAAAGTTTTCTATCCAACATCGATTCTCAACCCCATACTATCCCCAAGGAAGCGGTCAGGTCGAAGCATCCAATAAAACCATTCTAAAAATATTGAAAAATATTGTTAATAACGCCAGCCATGATTGACATTTGCAATTAAACCTAGCTTTATGACCTTACCGAACTATAATTTTCACACCCATGGGTACAACACCTTTTTCCTTGGTCTACAGATCTAAAGAAATCCTACCTATCGAAGTTGAGATCCCATCACTGTGAGTATCCTTGAAAGGCATGATCAATAATGAGGAATATCGGGTGTCCAAACTTAATGAGCTAGAGCTTCTAGATGAAAGATGTTTGATCACGTTAAACCATCTCTAAGTTTATCAAAATCATCTCAAGTGAAGCTACAACAAGAAGATAAAGAACAAAAACTTTCAAGTTGGTGACTTGGTATTGAAAGAAAATTAGAAGATCCAGCTAAATCAGGATGGGAAGGGAAAGTTTGAACTAACCTGGTTAAGTCCTTTTATCATAACAAAAAGTTATGGCTTCGGAGAATATCAGTTGATTACTCCTACCTAAAGGAGAAGCTTTATCTGAACCTCTGAATAGTAGCCATCTCAAAAGGTTTTACACTTGAGCGCATCAGAATATCCCAAGAAAAAAAGCTAAAAAATTAAAAAAATCAAGAAAATTAGTAAAGAGAAATAAAACATCCTTTTAGTGAAAACCACCTTGTGACGCTTCTAGGATCGGTACCATAGTGAAAACTTAGTAAACAGGTGATACGTTTCAATAAGTCTTGCATCTCTATCTATCAGCACTATCTGTTGTATCCACCCCATCCATCCCATAATAAAATGTGTATTCAACCATGGCTCAATAATTGATTAAGTGTTGAACCTTGTTGCACCATCTTTAACCATCTACACTAATAAATGTAATCATGTTCCAAAATGGGTGAAACTTCTCAAAATTGATAGAAAATTGGATCCTTGTTCATCCCATCACTATTGAAAACCGTAAAAACAAATCAAAAACATCCAAAAAACAAACAAAATC
Organism: Sequoiadendron giganteum; assembly: GCA_007115665.2. Taxonomy (NCBI): domain Eukaryota; kingdom Viridiplantae; phylum Streptophyta; class Pinopsida; order Cupressales; family Cupressaceae; genus Sequoiadendron; species Sequoiadendron giganteum. The sequence continues at coordinate 365,974,783 of CM021107.1, read as the reverse complement.
CAAAATAATGTTTAAAACATCAAAATCCCAAAAAATATTGTAGGTTTTCTCTGGACTAGCCACATTGACTAAAAAAAAGTGAACTACGAGCCTCTACATGTATAACATAGGCAAGGCCATCATTGATGAGCCCCCAAGGCCCTAGGTTAGTCCCCCAAGAACAAAAACATTCAAATATCCTATCAAAATCCAGAAACATTTGAAAAAAGTCAAAAAACTCCATAAGCATTGTCATTCAATATAGTCAAACTACGATGTCTCTGCATTCATCATGTAAGCAATGCCATCATCGATGAGCCCCCGAGGCACTAGGTCCCTTTAGGTCCCCCTATTTGTCTTTAAATCTCTCTAAAATAACAAAAACAACATCAAATATCCTCAAAATCATGAAAACATTTTTAAAAACCTCAAAATTCCTATCTCCATTGCCATCTATCCGCAATAAATCCATCCATTATAAATAAATCATCACCTTCAACCTTTGACAAAGCAATCGACAAGCAAAGCAAACATCAAAATATAAAAATTCAAAGCAAAATATCACGAAGAATTGATCATCATCAGAATAAAACAATGCCTAAGTGTTAAACTACCTACTTATTGATAATTCATCATCAACATCCTGATGTATGTCTTAATGGATAAATCATTCCTATAATAGACATCAATGATGGATAACATCTTGAAACATCAAACATATATGGCAAGTGATATAGCAACATTATTTATCTTTTTATGATCTTATCTTTTTTATTTGTCTTATTGTCACATTCCTAAGATCTCTCAAGAATGTCCATAAGGATTTAGAGAGGAAGGAATGGGGGCATTGATCATCGATTTCTATTTGTTAGATATTTTTTTGATACTACCGCAATGAATACTTGTGTTATATGTATGGAAGTCATTTTTGAGCATGTCATGTAACGGTTGCATGTTAGGTAATTCATACCTTTCTATGTAACTAATCCAAAATGTTTTAAAAATGTCTCAATCATGCACTCTAACAGGGTTTCTGTATGTTTGGTATGAGAAAAAATACTCTTTGCAAAGTCATTGTCTATGCAACAGATACAATGCCATATTGGTAATTAATACCTAGGTGCATCATGTCTATCTTTTACATCAATAAGGATTCCTAAAAATACGAAGTCTCTATAAAAGAAAAAGAAAACTCATCAATGACTAACAACATCAATTTTCTATCCATCTCTAATCATAATAACACTTCTTCTAACTAGCATCTTCATCCTACATCACAATATCATTAGTACCACATGCATCCTACATCCACTATTTTTTCAATACATATCATGACCATAATAAAATAAAAAATTTATCATCCATCGAATACATCATATATTATTATCCATCACATACACCATATATCATCATCCATCACATATATAATATATCATCATCCATCGTATACATATATAAATCATACATCCATCCATATCATATAAATGCATCAAAAAAATACAAAAACATGAGCATATACAAATCATCAACACATATAAGCATTTATAATCATCCATAAGCATCTCATAACAAATAATGTCACATCAAAAATGATATGTCTCATATATATCATCAAAAATAGAAATATCGTATAAAATCACAAGTGATATCAAAATATAAAAATATATATACAAGGCCTCAGATGGGCCAATGAATGTATATACAAAATAAAATGTCTGCATAGAGTCTCTGAAACAGTAAACATAAATATCATATCATATAAGCATCAGCCATGTTGGTCGTTTCGAGGTGGGGATCTATGCTGCTACTAGCTCTGAATGGGAGATGGTTTGAAATAACAGGAGACTGTTGAGGCTGTATAACGGACTACCCACCAGACTTTGCACCTATCTGAACACTCGACTCTCTAAAACAAGGGTGTCTCTGAGCCCTAGGAACAAAGGCCTCATATAGGGTTTGGTAATAAGTACTCTGCATCATAAGTCGGTCTTGCTCAGCTTGCTAAGGGAATGGAGGAGGACAAACCAATCTCTGCTGCCAATCTATGTTGTTGCTCAGTGGCTAGTTCTTGTCTCAACCCATCATGCTCAGATCTGAACTTGTCCCTCTCAGCAGTCAATGCAGCAACTTGTGCCTCTGTAGCTTGGCATTGAGTGGTGTAGGAGCACCTAATGGACTTTATGCCTCCATGAGGCCATTTTGTAAATATTTTATTTATGTTGTGTTTGATTCATTTCATAAGGTCTTAAAGACCATTTCTAAAGTGTGTAAGGTGTCTTGAGTCATTATTAAGTTTATAGGTGGTGGTTTGTCAAATTTTGTAAATTCTTGCAAAATTTGTCATGTTGACAAAGTACAAAAATGCAAGAATGGAAGTTGAAGAGTCAAGGGATCTTAGAAGTTGGTTGGTGGTTCATAACTAATAAAACACAAAATATAAAATTAAAAAAAATACTTTTTATGGTCAACCACAAGAGAGGTGGCCGTTTGGATGCAAATTGGAACCAATAAACTCATTGTTTTCTTACAAAATATGACTGTAATTTGTGTTGTATAGACACATACAGAATGGTACGGACCTCCAAATCAAATGGATGGAAATATAATTTAATTTCAAACAATTTTTGTTCTTACCAGTCCAAAAGATAAGCTCATTTGATTTGTCTAACAAGGTAATCTTCCTAGCAGCCCTGTTCAGAAATCAAGGTTCTAGTTTTGAAGAATATTTGATATCTTGACTTCCCACAATTTGAAATTGATGAAAATTGGTTTGAAGGTCTTTCTTTATGTTTTACACATATCCTCCAATGGATAATTCTTAATTATTTGTTTTGTGCAAGTTGGGGTGATGCCCTAATTGCAAATTCATGGTTTTTGGTATGAAAATGATGGCTACAAGTTGAGTTTTGACACAAATGCCTTGATAAAGGTTGGGTAAAGGTTTGAGAAGAATGTACAGGTATTTTGTGAAGTTTTTGAAGAGTTTTAGGGTGAGATAGGGCTTGGAGCATTGATTTTCAATAAACCCCTATGTGTCAAGCAAGAAATAAGTCTAAAACAAGGTTTTTGAATGTTGGGTGAAATTCATAAGTGTTTCCTTTGATAAAAATGGTCATTTTTGTCTATTTGAGACTTGTAGAGAAGTTATGGGTTGATATTTTCAGTTAGGAAGGTGATTGAAGGATAGTTGCTTTGGAAAAGAGGCCTAATTGAGGCTAGATCCAACGAGACAACAATTTTTAGAAGGGTATGATCTGAAACAACCTCCTCTTAAATTTTGATATGTTGAAATATGTCCAAATGGGTATCTAAAAAGTGAACTTCTTGTGGTTTTGAGGTGTATTAAGAAATATATGCCAAATTTTTATAATTTGAGTACTATTAGGAGATATGGGTGCCAATGAAGGAAGTTGTTTTTTTTAAGGTTCTAACCTTTGAAGGGTGATTGTAAATTGCTTGATTAAGTGATTGTTGAGTGAATCTCTTGTGCTTTGCATCAATTGGTATCAGAGCTCAGAAGGTCTGGGCAAAGTGAGTTGGAAATGTGTGTTTGTGTGTTGTCTTTTTGTAGGTTGAAGAGAGAACCTGGATGCCAAGAGACTAGGTAGAGGAGAAGTGAAGAAACCTAGGTGAGGTGTCACAAAGAAAAAGATAAGCAAGGTGAAAGAGACTTTATTGAAGAGAGATGGATTTGTTGAGAAGGTATTGTTGGACTCAAGGGAACACTGAGACGGGGGGGGTGAATCAGAGTTCAACAAAACTCCATTCATCCAAAACATGAAACCATTTCACCATTGTATTAAAGAAAATATGTATGCATTCAAAGTAAACATTCATAAGACCATGACACGCAGATTTTTGCGTGGAAACCCTGTTAGGGGAAAAAACTACGATAGAGGTTAATCCACAATTTGAGTACTCAAATATAATTATTTACAAAAGGAATGCACTTACATTCAGGCGCACTACCTAGAGCTCACTGTTCAAAGAGAAAGGCTCACTGCCCTACAAAACTCAGATTAAAACCATCTGAAGGGTGAACTGAGATAATAGCATCTATTCATGCCAGGTAATAGTTTTGGTGAAGCTCATAGATCTAATTTTGGATCTACTTTCTAATTTTGTAATTTCGCTCTACCCTATTGTGCTCTTCACAACACTTATGATCAAATTCACACACGTTTTTCTTTGCACACCTTCCTACTACATTGAATGATAAAAACAACCTCTTATATATATCCACGATCAAAGACTTATTCATCCAACAGTCGGCTTGCAAAATTTTAAGTTACTTTTATCTTTTCGGACAGATCCACCACTAAATCTTTATGTGCATCCTCAAAATTAGGTTAAGACAAATAGAGGACCCAAATAAAACTTAATCCAACACGAAGACTTATAATTTATTACATCTTATACATCTGCAATTTCCATCTTTGTCAGGTCAACCTTCTAGCATGGATAATCAACAAATTACTGCACTGGATCTTCTAGATCACTTACCAATGAGTGTGCATCGGTACCAAGATACTACAAGCCTCAACATACCTTCCTTTGAGATCCACAACCTAAAATATCTATCTGGTGGGGTGTTTAGAACAACTTCTGTGCCTTTAACCGAATGCCCTGTATTTTACTATATTCTGCCGGTAGGAGCCAAAATTGTGTTGCACTTATCGGATGTAAGACTTGAGTTGCATGACTTGGATTGCCATCAATGAAAAAATTTACGAGCCAATCTCTTCATTCATATGCCAATGATCTCCCCCTTTGGAATTGATGGCAACACTTAGTGAAAAATGAGTAAGTGTCAGAATCATTATAGGTACACTTCCAAACTGTTTGCTGCACTTACTCCCCCTAAGATTTATAAGTCATTTTTTACTGCATTCTCTCCCCCTTTGACATCAATGACAAAGCATGGATGCCACATGCCAAAAAATACAAAAAGGTGACAAAACATGTGTACCTTATAAATCTCAGGGGGAGTAAGTGCAATAAACAGTTTGGCAGTGTACCTATAATGATTCTGACATAGTCATTTTCATCATCATAGATTCCATCTCATGCTTCAAGTTTGTATTGTCTCTAGAAAGCTTTTCACATTCTTCGGTTATTTCCTTCAAGGTTTGATTCAGGTGAGAATCATCCATGACTTCATTCTCCTTATGTTATATTTGATCACATAGATCTTTCCTATTTACCCTGGATTTAATTATCTGATCCTTCAATGATTGAATGAATTTCACAGCATCTCTAAGATTTGCTTTCAGTTCTTTAACTTCTGCTTTAGACTGATTAAGGTCATCAAGAGCCACCATAAGCTATTGTTGGAGACTGCCAAAGTCCATCACATTCCAAGATCCACCTCAAGCTGCAAAAATTCTTCAGACGAACTCATTCTGATACCGATTGTTGGACTCAAGGGAGCATTGTTAGGGGAGAAACCATGGTGGAGGTTAATCCACAATTCGAGTACTCAAATATAATTGTTCACAAAAGGAATACACTTGCATTCAAGCGCACTGCCTAGAGTTCACTGCTCAAAGAGAAAGGCTTACTGCCCTACAAAACTCAGATTAAAACCATCTGAAGGGTGAACTAAGATAATAGCATCTATTCATGTCAGGTAACAATTTCGATGAAGCTCATAAATTTGATTCTAGATCTTCTTTTTGATTTTGTACTTTCACTCTACCCTATTCTGCTCTTCTTTGCTCTTCACAACACTTATGATCAAATTAGCACAATTGTACTGCTGGATCTCGCAATTCGCACTACTACACACATTTTTCTTCGCACACCTTCCTACTACATTGAATGATAAAAAAAACCTCTTATATATATCCACGATCAAAGAATTATTCATCCAACAACCAACTTGCAAAATATTAAGTTACTTTTATCTTGTCAGCCAGATCCACCACTAAATCTTTATGCGCATCCTCCAAAGTCAGATAAGACAAAGAGAGGACCCAAATAACACTTAATTCAACACGAAGACTTATAATTTATTACATCTTATACATCTGTGATTTCCATCTTTGTCGGGTCGGCCTTCTAGCATGGATAATCAACAAATTACTACACTGTATCTTCTAGATCACTTACCAGTGAGTGTGCATCAGTACCAAGATACTAAAAGCCTCAACATACCTTCCTCAGAGATCTACAACCCAAAATATCTATCTGGTGGGGTGTTTAGATCAACTTTTGTGCCTTTAACTAGATGCCCTGTACTTTACTCTATTCTGCCGGTAGGAGCCAAAATTGTGTTGCACTTATCAGATACAAGACTTGAGTTGCATGAACTGGGTTGCCATCAATGACAACACTTATGAGCCAATCTCTTCAGCCATATGCCAAAAGGTACTTGCAGGTTGAGGGTCCACAAAAGAGGAAACAAGAGGAAAAATAGATGAAGAAGAAAAAGGAGAAGGAAAGGAAAATGGAAATTGACCAAGAGATCAAGGAGTTGAAGCATGCCATGGAACAAATGAGAAAATATATGGAGGAAATGGAAAGAAGAATAGACCTTGAGATGCAAAGGTGGCATTTACCAATCAAAAATAGGGTATCATGACCTATTAAGAAGATAGTTCAAAGGAGAAGGCAAGAGAAGATAATGGAATCTTTGTTGGTAAAGGAAGATAAAGAGAAAGTCAAGAAAGAAGAAAAATGAATTCATGAAGGTAGATGAAGAGCACATGGACATGGCAGCCACTTCAAGACTTGAAGAAGTTGTGACAACAAATTTGAAGATTGATTTGATTTCAGAGGGAAATGATATTGAGTTGGTGTCAAGATTTGAATTAGAAAAGGTCAAGGAATTGACTTTAGAATATCAAAGTTGGTATACAAGGTATGTTAATATGGTATTTTCTTTAATGTTTTTAAAGGAGGATAGTAGTCATTCAAATTTTTTCACATTAGAGGTTGGTAAACTTCAGAAGGTAGCAACCCTATGGAAGAATATCATATGGTAAAAATGAAAAACAAAGATGAAGAGATCATAGTTATATTTCAAGGGATCAAGGATAAGGAAGGAATCCTCATATATCTTGTTGAAAGTGTAAGGAAGGGTAAAATAAGTTTAAAATGAAATAGATCGTGGGAGAGGAGCAAGGTGTTGAGACAAAGATTGTGATAAATCAGGGCATAAAGAATCAAATTCAAGGTGACAAGACAATTTGCTTTGACAAGCTAAAACCAAAGGTGGAGATGAAGACTACATGCTTCCAAGAAGACAAAGGGAAAGAGTTAGAAGACATCAAGCAATCTCATTCAGAGATGAATACTTTTTACTACCCTCAATTCAAGAGGGCTTTCAATTTCTTTTCGGTCAGGAGAATGGTGTAGGAGCACATAATGGACTTTATGCCTCCATGAGGCCATTTTGTAAATATTTGCTTTATGTTGTGTTTGATTCATTTCATAAGGTCTTAAAGACCGTTTCTAAGTTGTGTAAGGTGTCTTGAGTCATTATTAAGTTTATAGGTGGTGGTTCGTCAAATTCTGTAAATTCTTGCAAAAGTTGTCATGTTGACAAAGTGCGAAAATGCAAGAATAAAAGTTGAAGATTCAAGGGGTATTAGAAGTTGGTTGGTGGTTTGTAACTGATAAAAACAAGATGTAAAAGTTTTAAAAATACTTTGTATGGTTGACCACAAGGGAGGTGGCCGTTTGGATGCAAATTGGAACCAATAAACTCATTATTTTCTTGTAAAATATGACTTTAATTTGTGTTGTACAACCATATACGGAATGGTATGGACCTCCAACTCACATGGATGGAAATATAATTTAATTTCAGAAAAAAAAAATTCTTACCAGTCCAAAAGATAAGTTCATTTGATTTGTCTAACAAGGTAATCTTCCTAGCAACCCTGTTCAGGAATCAAGGTTCTAGTTTTGAAGAAAAATTGATATCTTGACTTCCCACAATTGGAAATTGATGAAACTTGGTGTAAAGGTCTATTTTTTTTTTCCACAAATCTTCCAATGGAGAATTCTTAATTATTTATTTTTTGCAAGTTGGGGTGATTCCCTAGTTGCAAATTCATGGTTTTTGGTATGAAAATGATGGCTACAAGTTGAGTTTTGACACAAATGCCTTGATAAATGTTGGGTAAAGGTTTGAGAAGCATGTGCAAGTATTTTTTGAAGTTTTTGAAGAGTTGGTAGGGTGAGATAGTGCTTGGAGCATTTATTTTCAATAAACCCCCATGTGTCAAGCAAGAAATGAGTCTAAAACAAGGTTTTCGAGTGTTGAGTGAAATTCATAAGGGTTTCCTTTGATAAAAATGGTTATTTTTGTCTATTTGAGACCTATGGAGAAGGTTTGGGTTGATATTTTCAGTTAGGAAGGCGATTGAAGGATAGTTTCTTTAGAAAAGAGGCCTAATTGAGGCTAGTTCTAGTGAGACAACAATTTTTAGAAGGGTATGATCCGAAACAACCTTCTCTTAAATTTTGATATGTTGAAATATGTCCAAATGGGTATCTAAAAAGTTAACCTCTTGTGGTTTTGAGGTGTATTAAGAAAGATATGCCAAAATTTCATAATTTGAGTACTACTAAAAGATACAGGTGCTAATGAAGGATGTTGTTTTGTTTAAGGTTCTAACCTTTGAAGGATGATTGGAAATTGATTGATTAAGTGATTGTTGAGTGAATCCCTTGTTCTCTACATCAACTGGTATCAGAGCTCAAAAGGTTTGGGCAAAGTGAGTTGGAAGTGTGTGTTTGTGTGTTGTCTTGTTGCAGGTTGAAGAGAGAACCTGGATGCCAAGAGACTAGGTAGAGGAGAAGTGCAAAAACCTAAGTGAGGTGTTGTAAAGACAAAGAGAAGCAAGGTGAAAGAGACTTGCTTCAAGAGAGATGGATTTTTTGAGAAGGTACTTGCAGGTTGAGGGTTCACAAAAGAGGAAACAAGAGGAAAAAGAGATGAAGAAGAAAAAAGGAGAAGGAAAGGCAAATGTAAATTGACCAAGAGATCAAGGAGTTGAAGCAAGCCACATAATAAATGAGAAAATATATCAAGGAAATGGAAAGAAGAATAGACCTTGAGATGCAAAGGTGGCATTTACCAATCAAAAATAGGGTATCATGGCCTATTAAGAAGATAGTTCAAAGGAGAAGACGAGAAGATAATGAAATATTTATTGGTAAAGGAAGATAAAGAGAAAGCCAAGAAAGAAGAAGAATAATTCATGAAGGTAGATGAAGAGCACATGGACATGGTAGCCACTTCAAGACTTGAAGAAGTTGTGACAACAAATTTGAAGATTGATTTGATTTTAGAGGGAAATGATATTGAGTTGGTGTCAAGATTTGAATTAGATAAGGTTAAGGAATTGGCTTTGGAAGATCAAAGTTGGTATACAAGGTATGTTAATATGGTATTTTCTTCAATTTTTTTAAAGGAGGATAGTAGTCATTCAAATTTTTTCACATTAGAGGTTGGTAAACTTCAAAAGGTAGCAGCCCTATGGGAAGAATATCAGATGGTAAAAATGAAAAACAAAGATGAAGATATCATAGTTATATTTCAAGGGAAGAAAGATAAGGAAGGAATCCTCATATTTCTTGCTAAAAGTGTAAGGAACGGTAAACATAAGTTTAACATGAAATAGATCATGGGAGAGGAGCATGGTGCTGAGACGGAGATTGTGATACATCAGGGCATAAAGAATTAGATTCAAGGTGACAAGACAATTGGAAGACAAGTTTGCTTTGACAAGCTAAAACCAAAGGTGAAGATGAATACTACATGCTTCCAAGAATACAAAGGTTAGGAATTAGAAAACATCAAGCAAGCGCATTCAAAGATGAATACTTGTTACTACCCTCAATTCAAGAGGGCTTTGAATTTCTTTTTGGTCGGGAGTATGGTGCAGGAGCACTTAATGGACTTTATGCCTCCATGAGGCCTTTTTGTAAATATTTGCTTTATGTTGTGTTTGAGTCATTTAATAAGGTCTTAAAGACCATTTCTAAGGTGTGTAAGGTGTCTTGAGTCATTGTTAAGTTTATAGGTGGTGGTTTGTCAAATTTTGTAAATTCTTGCAAAAGTTGTCATGTTGACAAAGTGCAAAAATGCAAGAATGGAAGTTGAAGAGTCAAGGGGTCTTAGAAGTTGGTTGGTGGTTTGTAACTAATAAAAAATAAAATTAAAAGGTTTAAAATACTTTGTATGGTTGACCACAATGGAGGTGGCCGTTTGGATGCAAATTGGAACCAATAAACTCATTGTTTTCTTACAAAATATGATTGTAATTTGTGTTGTACAGCCATATAAGGAATGGTACAGACCTCCAAATCACATGGATGGAAAGATAATTTAATTTCAGATATTTTTTGTTCTTACCAGTCCAAAAGATAAGCTCATTTGATTTGTCTAACAAGGTAATCTTTCTAGCAGCCCTGTTCAGAAATCAAGGTTCCAATTTTGAAGAAAATTTGATATCTTGACTTCCCACAATTGAAAAATAATTAAAATTGGTGTGAAGGTATGGTTTTATTTTTTCCACAATGCCTCCAATGGAGAAGTCTTAATTCTTTGTTTTGTGCAAGTTGGAGTGATTCCCTAGTTACAAATTCATGGTTTTTGGTATGAAAATGATTGTTACAAATTGAGTTTTGATAAAAATGTCTTGATAAAGGTTGGGTAAAGGTTTGAGAAGAATGTTAAGGTAATTTGTGAAGTTTTTGAAGAGTTTTTAGGGTGAGATAGGTCCTGAAGCATTGATTTTCAATAAACCCCCACGTGTCAAGCAAGAAATAAGCCTAAAACAAGGTTTTCGAGTGTTGGGTGAAATTCATGTGTTTCCTTTGATAAAAATGGTTGTTTTTGTCCATTTGAGACCTGTGGAGAAGGTATGGGTTGATATTTTCAATTAGGAAGACAATTGAAGGATAGTTGCTTTGGAAAATAGGCTTAATTGAGGCTAGTTCTAGTAGGACAACAATTTTTAGAAGTGTATGATCTGAAACAACCTCCTCTTAAATTTGTATATGTTGAAATATGTCCAAATGTGGTATCTAAAAATCTAACCCTCTTGTGGTTTTGAGGTGTATTAAGAAAGATATTCCAAAATTTCATAATTTGAGTACTACTAGGAGATATGGGTGCCAATGAAGGAAGTTGTTTTGTTTAAGGTTCTAACCTTTGAAGGATGATTGGAAATTGATTAATTAAGTGATTGTTGAGTGAATCCCTTGTGCTTAGCATCATTGAACAATATTTTCATCTCTCTCTAGGACCCTGGCATCCCTATTTGTTGTCATCTGGGCTATCTGAGCTATTGCATCCCCTTGTGGGGGAGGTCCCTATGGTGCATCCTATTGTGTTTGTTGATCATGGCATTGATGATCACCTTTCCCATCATCCTATTGTGTTTTAAGATCATGGTGCTGCTGATCACCCTACCCATCATCTTGTTGACCTTGAGCTCTATCCAACTACTTTATGGAAAATTGCAATTGTTGTCAGTCACCCCTCATCCTAGTCACACTAGCAACCCTCTAAACATGCCTCATCACTGGCCCAATTCCAACAAGATCTATAAATCATAATGGAAGACAATGTGCCCACCACTAATCAAAATATCATGTAGTGCCTAGATCTGGAGGACCCATTGCCCAACCCCATCCAAATGGGGCAAGTTCCCTGAACTCTACAACAACATTAGTAGAGGAGGTTGTCAACCCCAAACCTTGACCTCTTGGGTCATCCACACGCACCATGCATGGTAGTCAACAAAAAATGGGTTTGTCTCTCTCGAAATTGATGGAGAACCTGATTAGGAAAATATTGCTCAAGAATAAGTTGTCCACACAACCTATGAGCCATCATGTCTATCGAAAAAAAGGTAGTTGATCCATATCATCGTGCTAAGCCTCACAGGCTAGCCAAGGTCTCCAAAAAAACTAGTTAAATCATCCATTTTTTACAATACTAATCCCTTTTTGGATGATAACGACATGATTTTTCAATAGCAGGTCTATTTACTATAATAGTGGCTACCTTATGTGATAGCAGTTAGTTTTTACATTAGCGGCTATTTTATATGTTAGTGGTTAGTTTTTACATTGGAAGTTACTTTCCAAACAAAAATACAATAGCATGTACGTTTTATGAAAGCAAAAATTAGTAGCAGATAGTTTTAACACTAGTGGTCAAATTATACACTAGCATGAACTTTCTACAATAGTAGTAAACTAACCTAGTACACTAGCGTGAAAATCAAGAAATTGCCACTATCGTCATAATTGTTTTTTGCAATTAATTACACAAATGACAAATGACAAAAACAAGAAAGGAAGGGGTGCGTATTGCGATGCCTATGCCAACTAGCCTCCCAAAAGAATGAAGTGCATTTGTATGGTGTGGGGCACCCGGAATCCTCGCCATCGTAAATAAAAAATCGTAGCAGCAAGATCTCTAGAGGCAAGAATTCACTAAGGTGTAGAGTGCCAAATGAGGAAAAATTAACCCTAATTTCCTTTTTTAACCCCCCCAAACCCTAATTTTTACCTTGGAAACCCTCCTAAGGTTAAATTTTGAGCACCCTAGAACATCAGAAACCATAAATGTGGGTCCTATAACCTAATTTTTAGTCATCTATGCATCTAAACTACAACAAAACCTTGTTGCAAGCCTGACTAGAAAAGTAATTTTTTCGGCCAACCTCTTGAGGGGGCAGCCTAACGTCATATTATCTTTTTGCTGACCGTCGGGCACAGTGGGAAAAAATAATTTTTTCAAATCTTGATTAGAACATTGAATTCTTTGAAACAATGTAATCAATACTTTGTCTCAAAGAGGGGCGAAATATGGACATATAAAAATGACCTAATGCATATCACATATCCTAAACTACATTTTTCCATTATCGACATCACTTTCATTATCACTATTGCATTTCATCTCATTAACATCATTAATCCCCTTTTTAACATCTTATACATCATTAATCTTATTTTCTTCTATTAATTGAATAATCTTTAATAATTTAATTAATTCACTATATCATCACCTAATCTAACTTTATTCCTCCTGATTGATTAAATAAACATCAATTATTTAATTATGTCACTAATATACCCTATTCATCTAAATCAATTAAATTATTATCATTAATAATTTAATTAAATGACTTTCCCTTCTCTAAAATTGAATAATTAAATCAATTATTCAAAATCATTCCACACGGTCAACAAACAAATACTTTATTTAAGTAAAAAAAAAATTACATGTTCATCTCCAATATTAATTAATTAATTAATTTCACTCAATTAATTAATTAATCTATAAAACAACCTTCTTTCTTTTAAAAAACGATCGGAGAATCTAGAGAATTTGTGGAGAGGTTATGCCAAAATAGCCATTGAAGCACATTGAGCACATTTACATCTTTTATCACCATTAACACACTTTTTGAAGCTTTTGCAACAATGGAGGCTTCATATTGATCCAACGTAATCCAACATCAATACAAATTACACTTCGCCATGGGATGGTAACATTGTAATGCTTGAATTCAATTTATGTTTTCTTTATGATTGTATTTCTTGATTGATTTCATTATTTTATATTTTCATTTCATGAGTATGGATGGGATTTTATCTTGCTTTGATCTCTTTCATTTGAGTAACATTGTAATTCTTGAATTCAGTTTATGTTTTCTTTATGATTGCATTTCTTAATTGATTTCATTGTTTTATAATTCATTTCATAAGTATGGATGGGATTTGATTTTTCTTTGATCTATTTCATTTGATTTCATTGTTGTTTCTTATGCTTAATTTTCCCCCTTACAACCTTATATAAATAATTTGATGTCTTTTGAGAGCTCACTAGTTGCTCCCTTATGTGGGACCTAGGAACAAGCACTTAATATAGTGTGCTATATTGCCACATTAACAATTTGAGAGTTATTCCATTATTCTATTTCATCTTGTGGTTTTTTCCTCCAACACTAATGATATTTTTTGTGTATGATAAAATATGCACCCTTCGGGTCTCTCCACTACCCACACTATTTAATGATTTAGAGAGAACAACATAAACCAAATATAGACACATGGGAATCACACAAAATTTTAATGAGATACCAGTTGAATGTGAAGCACAAATCTTATATAATAAATAATTTAGGTCTCAATTTACATTGTTCCATTCAAAGGAGGCAATGGAAGATATTTCTATGTACACTCTTCACAATGAAGTTGCACAAAGAGTTGGTGCTAAACAAGAACTAGAAATTTATCTCTACATTTTTTTCTCATGTTGAAATGCCATTGTTGAGTAGAACATTCAAGAGGTGCCTAAAATATTTCCCTTAAAGAAATTCTCAAAATGGAATAAAATATTGGTTTTAATCACTTGCAATGCTCTTGAGCCATTTTGTAGCAATACCAATTACCTCAAATGTTGTACACTACTTTCTAGTAGGGTCAAAAAATGTGTTGCTTCCTTTTGTGCCAAATTTTTTTGTGATGCCAAATTTGATTTTTAAAATGTTGTGCTACAATTGAAAATATGATAGTCAACATAATACTATATTTCTCTTTTTAATCATTTAACAAGATATTAAAAATTTGTAGGAATTTCATCTCCTCTAGTATAAGATATTTTTTATAACAACTACCTAATATAGACAAGTTATTATAAGAACTCATAATACATACAAATTAACCACAACCAATAAACAAATAATTATTGTATGAAACACTAACAAACCTATGGGAATGATATAATATTCCCAAGAGAGGCATACAAGAAACATGAAGACCCTTGTACCATAGTTAAATGAAACATATAGCTCCCTAGGACTTTCATCCCAAGGGAAATGTCTAGTTTGAAAATGGCCAAAGCATCCAAAAAATATGTTTATAGCACTCACATAGAGTACATGAATAAATCCTCTATCAATAGTGTCAAAGAACACACATTGATTGTAAACTTGCAAACACACCATTGTAAAAACTCTCTCCCTTGATCACCTTAGCCCTCCCAAGTTCTTCATGTCACATAGAAAATAGAGATTCAATAGCCCAATCATCCTTACTATTAACAAACAATAATTAATTACAATAATAGTAAATGATCAACTCAAAACAAATATTAACTCCAACATGAAGTGAGCCAAACCTCTAGGATACACAAAAAACCATAGAAAGAAAACTAGCAAATCTAACGATGTTATTCTACTAACACCAAATTTCTCAAAATTGATTATCATAACCAAATTTAAAGCTTGGACCAAGTATTATTTTGGAAATTTATTTGAATAGAAAAATTTTGTGCTTAGTAAATTAGAAAATTTTCAAAATTTTATGGCGAGAGGAGGCACGAATGAGGACACTCTTTAGCTAGAAAAATTATGATTGATGATTGAAGTAACATTATGAGAAAATAATATATCTTCTAGAAACAAAAGTCTCTAGAGTCCAATGGATTAAAGAGAGGGATGGAAATACCTCCTTTCACCAATCTACTTTGCACCATAGAAAGAAACACTATTACCAAACTTTTCGATGAAACAAGGATTGAGTTCAATGAGGATTCTCAAATGAGACACCTAGCTATTACTTCCAATCTCTCCTAGCTAGGAAACCCCTACGCCAATAAACCCCTTTCTCAAACACTTGAATGCATACCCTCATTTCTTTTGCGAGAGGATAACTCCCTTATTACTAATTTTTTGATGACAATGAAATTCAAAGATTCTTTTCTTTCTTTTGGGGCATACAAGGCCCTGGGACTAGATGGATATCCTATGTTCTTCCAAGATTTATGGGACATTATGGGAGTGACGTAACACTGCTACTTAGGACTGTTTTGAACTAGGAAATTATTAAAACAACTTAATAATACATTTATAGTTCTCGTTCCTAAGAATATTGATTCTATGGCTATGATAGATTTTAAACTGATTAGCTTCTGTAACACCATCTATAAAGTGTTCTCCAAAATACTTGTTAATAGAATCAAACCTTTTCTTGTCATGATGATCTCTAGCAACCAAAAATGTTTCATCCTAGGATAAAAAAATCCAGTAAGTTCTTATTACAACTCATGAAGTTATCCACTCAATGGATAGGAGCCATGTGCAAAGTATGATTCTGAAACTTGAAGTTTCTAAAGACTGTGTGATAGGGTTGATTGGGAGTTTTTCTTAAAGACCTTAAAAATCTTGGTTTTTAAAATAGAATGATTAGTCCAATTGGTGATTGTTTCAACACTCCTAAATTATCGATTATTGTTAATGGTACTCCTAGAGGGCTATTTAATTCTAGTAGGGGTCAGATACAAGCTGATCCTCTATCTCCTTATCTATTTATAATTATGGTTGAGGTAATTAGTAGAAACATTGAGAATATTCTTAGAGTTGGTAACCTCAAAGGGATTACAATTGCTACCTCCTTACAACCTTTAGTTGTAAAATAGTTTTTGGATGACACCATCCTCTTTGGTTTGGCCTCTATTGTTGAATCTAAAAAATATAAATAATTCTTGGATGATTATGCCACTATTTCTATTCAAATGTTTAATTATTGAAAGAGTCAAATTTACTTATTCAATACTAAGGTTAACTTACAACAAAAATAAAGACTATATTAGGAAGAAATTGTGCTCATCTTACCAAATTTAGAAGTGATTCATCTAGTCAGGAATTGAAGAAAAGAAGAGGTTAGCCTTCAATAATTGGGAGAAAGTTTGTGTTCCCAAATCTTGTGAGGGGATGGGTATTAGAAAGAACCAAATGAGTATAAAGGCCTTGCCAAGTTGGCTTGGTGTGTCTTTAAGGACCTCAAGGAGTGGATTTCCATAATGAGATCCAAATATTTGAAGAGCTTGGATGTGATAATCTGTTGTCTATCATCAACATCCCAAAGGTTATACTATTCAAAACATTGTGATTAAAACTAGAAGCTTGATTCAAAAAGAGACAAAGTGGAAGATTGACAATGACTAGAAAATAATTTTATGGGAAGATAGGTGGTTAGATCATTTGCCCTTATCCTCTCATGAAATATCCCTTGTTAGATATAACCCAAAAAATTCAGTTTTGAACATTTGACATTTTGTTAAGTGGTTGGTATGTAATCTGGTTTGAGATAGATTTTTGAGTGTGTATGTGTTGTTTGAAGCCTTGTTGGAGTGCTTAATATTGCCAAATTAAAAATAACATGCATAAAAATGATAAAAAAAGATTGCATAAACATATAACATGAATTCCACTTCAAAAGTTTCCTTTATTAAATCTATATCAAGTCTAATTTACAATAATAACAAGTCTAATATAAAGTTATCAGAGCTATAACAATGCTATTATACCCCATACAAATGAAATATTTACATTCCCAACATGCCAAGAACATACCCAATGATAGTTTGATGGTTTCCTTTGACAATACAACTCCAAATAAACTTGATGTGGCTAATTCAAACCTTGAAACAAAACCAAAATGAACTTCAATAACCAGCTACAAGCATATCAACAATGGTTGGACTAAATTTACTCCTTAGTGGTTTGAAAACCCTAATTCACAACTAGGGTTTGATTGAAAATGACACCAAAATAGTACAGCTAGCTGGTGAATGTACTGAAATGATGATAATCTGATAAGAAGCCCCAATCTGCAATTATATTCTGATAACCCACTATTGTAATCAATTATAAATGCAAATCAACCTGTGATGAAGACAAATGATGCCCAAATGGAAACGCTAGGTGGATTTCCCTATTTTGTGAACTGGGCTTTTATCCAATTCACTATCCTCCAAGGGATTTCATCCTCAGAAGACTTGCATGCTGCTAAAACCCTCTTCCAAAGCTCAAACCTGTAATTTGTTTTTGTCAAAATGAGAATAGAATGCCCAACATATTTTCTTTATAACCTCCCATGAGCTTTTTTATAAAAAGCAATAAAATAATAACTTAAGGGTCTTTCCTCATCAAAATAAGGGGCCACTTTTTAAAAACAACTTTGAGTTACTAGGATGGGGGCACTTTTCACTATTCCCTTGATAACTTTCTATTACTATTCACTTTTTATTATTCCATTAAAGAAAACTTTCATATTTCCAATTGATCCCTAGATTCATCTACCGAGCTCCAAACTGAAAGGCTCGTAAAGCTCCCAGCTAAGTTCCACAACCCTTGGTTGGGTCCCCTAATCGTTCTACTGACCTATGGGAACCCTAATAGTAGGCCAACCTTCGCTATAGTTTGAGATACCTAAGGGACATTACAGTCCTCCCTTCCCGAGATTTCTTATCCTCAAGCAATCGTATGCCAGTCCACTACTCCACTTTGATATACATGCCATATAACAATTAACTCTTGAAGTAACTTACCGTGATCACAGAGTACCAATTCACCTTCCATGTCGATACCTAGATCCCAAATTGTCCTACCCATTCAGCTATAGATACCCATCAAAATATAAGCAACACATACCATCCATCTGTAAGAGGAGGCCATAAAAAAGACATGTAAATCAACTCCCTTATGCACATGAAACAACTCATTAGGCCCCCAAATGTCATTGTAACTCAGGTCTGAAGAAAGAACGAAGTCATACGAGTCATCATACATGTCAAAGAAACCCAT